>JAASGO010000001.1:0-129909 GCA_023334245.1 Globisporangium cederbergense | reverse complement strand
GTCAGCTCTGGCGACAAGGACGTGGGCATCTCGGCCGTCGCGGACGCGAGCTGCAAGACTGCCGGTGGCATCGGTTGCATAGCCGACAGTGTGTGCCGCTTCTGCAAGACCATGGAGTCGATCCAGGCGAGTCAGTTCCTGCCTTGCAACAGCTTCACCTCAGCGCCAACGGCGGCCACTCCAAGTACCCCCACCAGCACCGCGGTAACGTGCGCGTCCTTGGTGGCCGCGAAGAACGTGGTGTTGGGCTTCTCTGCCTTCACAGACGCGACCTGCAAGACGGACAACAGATCCTGCTTCTCAGACTCTGTCGCTGGGCCGTGCCGTTACTGCGGAGCGAAAGTTACGGAGCAGACGAAGGGCTTCCAGGCTTGCCCGGCTGCACCTACTCCGAGCCCAGTTCCATATATCCCTACACCTGACCCCAACACTGCTACCGCCACCCCCACTGCTACGTTGACCGGTCCAGTCATCACTCAGGGGTGCACGAAAACCGTGTCGATCGGTGACAACCAGATGGGCATCTCGATGGTCACTGACGAGACTTGCGTCACCGGCCTGGGCACAGACAACATTGGTTGTGAAGTAGGCAACTGTCGCTTCTGCAAGATCAAGGACACCGCATCGTCGATGCACATGCACTCGTGCTCTGAGTTCCCAGTGATCCCGAACACGGTTCCGACGCCGACGCTAAACTACTGCTCACCTACGATTACGAGTGCTCAGGCGCTTGGAGGCATCTGGAGCAACGTCGAGTGCACCGAGTGGTACAAGGGCACGTGCTACAAAGCCAACTGCCCGCTCTGCAAGTTCTATGACACCACGGTGTCTGCGGGCTTGCCGGTATGTGTGGCTCCACCAGATCCACCATCGACCCCGCCTCCTGCTCCGGGTGCTCCAGCGCCGAACCTCTGCACCGAAGCGATCTTGAGCGAGATTGAGCTGTCCTTGGGCATCTCGATGGTGTGGGACCAGACGTGCACCAGCACCGACAAGGACTGTCTTGCGGCGTGTCGCTTCTGCCAGTTCTACCCGACCGCGAGTTCGGCGCCGTACAAATCCTGCAACTCCATCCCGTCGCTGCCGCCACCGCCAAACTACGTAGCACCAGCGCCGGGATTCGTGAAGCCACCGCCGCCAGATGTGAATGAGTGCTCCAAGAAGAAGTGGACGGCTGAGAACGAGGCCGCGGGTATTTGGACGAACGCACAGTGCTACGAGAATGACTCGGCGGGGCTCTGTGTCACGGTCGTGTGCTCGCCGTGCTCGTTCTACGCGACCGAAAAGTCCTTCAAGTACCCGGCATGTGTCAATGGCGTCTTCCCGTACTGGCCGGACGACACCCCAGCGCAGACGTTGCTGGTGGGCACGGTGCGCAACGCGTCCCCAAGCGACTCGTCCCCAGCTTCGATGTCACCCTCGTCGCCACTCCGGATCGCGATCGCGTCAGCCGCGGCGGTCGGTGTCGTCTCGTTCTTCGCCATGATGGTCCTCAGTGTCAAGCGAATACTTGAGCGTGTGGTCGAGGCCTCGCCTGCGCCAGGATCCACCCTGGTGGAGCAGTACTCCGACGAAGGCGGTGTTGTCCAGCAGCCGCAGGTCCAGCAGCCGACGCAGAGACAGCGCAAGGGCAAGGCATCACGCAACTCTGTGCCCGCGTAGGCTACGCTCCTTGGGGGATTTCACTCTTCTTCTCGCTCGTTCATTTGCATAGCAGACTCTCTGGTTCGGTCTTCCTCTAACGTCCCTGGTAGTATGCTTGTGTCCTCACAGAGAGAGTAGCCTCACGATTGCATCATGTATACCTCTTTCTCCGTAGTAACTCAATCTCAGGCATTGGATATCTCTTTGCTCCCGGTATCCCTCTTGGCATGTGGCTTGTACGTCGAGTTGTGAAATGCCACCATCCCGAAGAGGCTCTGGCTTTCGATTCAATTGCAAGAATCACAAAGCTACTACTGGTGACATCATCGTCGGGTTCATGCTCGTAGAGCAAATCGAAGTACTGGCGTCACCTGAGGGAGGATCACGCGAGCCATCCGTTCGAGCAGCAGACAGTGGTATTACTGAAGAAAAAAGGAGTGCAAGCTTACGAGTCCGTGTGGAAAAGTCTCTCCTAGCTCCAGTCAGAGAGATGGAAGTGGTGGTTGGCAGCGTGCTCCACGACAGTGTTCTCCACGCGGCGCTGCTCTCCAGCCAATCTGTACGCTCGTGGCCTTCAATTGACTTACACCTCGCTGATGCTCGGGATTGGGTCGTCGCAGGGTGCGTACTCCGCTGACGCCTGGGATTCAAAGTACTTGCAGTAGGTACACTGGGTTTGAGTGCACATACCGCCTGACGTCGCGGTGCACGTGAGCTTCATCCAGATCCCCGAGTTCACCGAGTCTTGGGGGAGCATGGTCGTGCACTGGTTTGCAGGAGGGGTGGGTGCCTGCACGACCACGGCAGCCGGCGCCCCACTCGTAGTTGTGAGCACGCTAGCGCACGTGCGCAGACTTGTGGAGGCGCTCGTCTCGGCGAACTTGCACATGCGGCAGAACGTATTACAATCGCCCAGGGTATCATCCTGTGGGCAGGAAGGGTCGAACAGAGCCCAGATGCCCGTCGCCGCCAGTGCATTCGTGGCCAGCGTGTCAGAGCAGAAGTCTGCTGGAGGCGTCTCGACAGCGGCGGTGGCTCCTCCTGGAGCAGGAGCCGGAGTTGGCGTTGATGGAGCTGCGACTGGGGTAGCACTGGTGGTAGTGGTAGCTGGACTGGAGCCAGGTATGCTCGAGCAGCTCAGGTACATTGCCGACTGCGTGGTTTCGCGGAGCTTGCAGTAGCGGCAGAGTTTGTCAATGCAGCCGAGGCCGCCGTTCGCGCAGGACGTGTCCGTGACGACGTCGATGCCGACCTCGACGTCTCCTGGCGAGACACTTTGAGAGCAACGTGAGCCACTCATAGCGCTGCTAACGACTGGAGTAACAGGACCTGGAGCTGGTGTCTGTGCTGGAGCTGGTGTTTGTGCTGGGGTTGCCTGTGGAGTCGGAGCTGGGGCTATCGTGGGCGACTTCGCATTCGTAGGGCAGTTGATAAAGTTCTGCGACTGTGAAGTGCTCTTGTTCTTGCAGTAGCGACACACTGACGATCCGCCAAAGCAGCCAACACCACCAGCAGTGGGGCACATTGCGTCAGTGTATACAGCGATCCCTACGTCTGCATCTCCGGGGGACACCACGAACGAGCACGTTTCGGCCGCCTGCACCTGAAGACAAGTGCTGACGAGAATGACGGCAATACAGACGCAATAACAAATCGCGAGACGCTGCGCTGCTCTGGTGCTGCTGAGAGCTCTTTGGTTGGGCATATCGCCGCTTTTCACTCACTGTGTGTGCCCTTTCGTGTACGGCGGCAACTGGCCAACGGCGCTTGTTCGGTGGGAGCACATTTAGCCTAGAGACGCGACGATACAGCCGCAAATGGGACGTGTGGATGGATGTGCATTTGGGTCACGGTGGAAAGATCGACCGCCAGCGCGGCGCATTTATAGCTCGGTCGAGTTGCCGATCGCTAAAAAGGAGATGGATCGTTCCTCGACTTGCCGTTATTCCGCACTTCTTGCCCGAAGCACAGAGAAGCACAGTACAGCACCTGGTGGTGGTTCTCCAGCTTGAGTCTTAAAGAGAAGTCGGAGTGCAAGTCTCGATCTCGGCGGGAAGTTCAGATGCTTCAACACCTCAATAGAGAGTGTGGAGAGTTAGACGGGTGTGTGAGACTTGGCGGAGTGTGAGCGTATAGTGGTCGACCACTGAGGAGCGACGAGCTTTGGAGCTCGAGGAGCCTGACTCAAGGCTCAAGGCCCTTGAGAGTCCTATCGCTCGTTGATTATCAGGGTTAGTTCCGGAACTTGGACTTTAGCGCTGATAGGTATTTGGAATTACGAGAACTCGTCACGCTGGAGAAGAACAGTCTGCGTGGTGCCTCTGCGCCTCTGCACCTCGCATCACTCTTGTGCAGATTAAAGCAGAGTAACTATGCTCACAGTATTTGTAAATATAATCAGCTGGCGGGGTAGCTACCCGCTCATTCATTCAGCCAAGCGCTCGCGGGTTGGACGAAGCGTCGTGAGAGCTCTCTCTTGACCTCGTCAAGTACCTGTGTCCCACTTTACTCTCCACCTAAATTCGCACACATACTGATAGTTATGTCCGCGTATTTTGCTTTTTGAATGATGCTAAGTACGCACCATTTGCTGTGCTCCACGTCATGCGCATTTCCAGCCCAGCGACGACGCGAATCAATCGAGCAAGCGAGTGCGAAAGCGAGCAGCTCCACTTGCGCTTCCGTTTCCTCACTGCCGTTACGACCAGCCCCCACAGACCAGCAGTAGCAATGCAACTCCTCAAGACGCTCGCGCTCGTGGCGGGCGCGCTGCTCGCGACGCTCAGCACCAGTGGCAACGGCGTGCGCGCCGAGCAGCTCCGCGAGGTGTCGTTCGAGAAGCCCTTCGAGCAGATCAGCGCCGACGGGCAGCGCATCCCCGGGTGGAACTGGGACATGGGCGGCGCGACGGTCGTGAATCGCCACTTCATCCGCCTGACGCCCGACCGCCAGAGCAAGCGCGGCTTCATCTGGAGCAAGAAGAAGATCGAGAGCCGCGAGTTCTCGATCGTGCTCACGTTCCGCATCAGCGGCCAGGCGCAGTCCTGGTTCGGCGACGGCCTCGCGCTCTGGGTCACCAACTCGCAGCAGCACGTCGACGGCGAGAACCACGGCTTTACGGGCAACTTCAATGGTGCGTCGCCCCCTCCCCCTGCACATGACGATCAGAACGATGGTGGTGATGCATTAGGACTTATAGGGCTTACTATGTGTGATGGTATTAGGCTTTGGCGTGCTCTTTGACACGTTCGTGAACTCGGAGCACTCAGGCGGTCACCAGGACGTGACGCTCTTTGTGAACGATGGCACGAAGACGCTCGACCAGCTCAACGACGAGGCGAAGCTCGGATGCATGGCGCCGGGTATCCGATACCACGAGCGCAACGCCGCGTTCAGCGCGTCTCTCAACATGTCGCGCGCCAAGATCCAGTTCAAGGACAACTACGTGGCGATCCTCATCGACGCCAAGAACACGGGCGACTGGGTGCACTGCTATGGCGGCCACGTGAGGCTTCCCGTCGACTGGGTCAACGACGCCACGATCGGCATCACGGCCTCCACGGGCGGGCTCGCCGACAACCACGACATCGTCGCGCTCAAGGTCTACGAGTAAGTCATGCTTGTGTGTGGTGTGTTTTGGGGGTACATGTGGCTACAATATGGGGAATGCTTGATAGCTGACTGATTTTTGGTCTACTCCACTGGATTTGCTACAGCGACGTGGGCGACATTGCGCACGCTGAGAGTGACGAAAAGGTCAAGAACGCATCGGTGCGTGACCTGGACGAGCGCTTGGGCGAGGGCGACAACGAGGAGAAACTACGCCTGCTCAAGCGCAAATACGAGCAGCTCATCGAGGACTTTGAGCACCAGTTCACGGCGCTAAAGGAGTCGACGGACAACTCGATCAAGAAGCTGCGCGATCAGGAGGCTGAGGACACGCGCCGCATTGCCGAACTCGAGGCCTGGGTGAACGGCAAGGTCACGGAGCGCGTGGCCTCGACGGCGGACGCGATCCGCTACCAGGTGGATGAGCGCCTGCAGCGCACGGTCGAGGAGACGGCGGCCAAGTCCACGGGCTGGAAGACACCCTTCTTCCTGCTTGTGCTCGTCCTCGGTGGCATCGTGGCCGCGGGCTATAAGAAGTACCAGGACCTGCGCAAGTCCCACCTGCTGTAAGCCACGGACACTCGGTGAAGATGAGAAGAGCAGAGTTTGTTTTGTCAATGCAGATGAGAGCAGGTGTCTGTATGAGGTGCACGTACAGGACGAAATGAGTGGGAAGGCGATAGGAGTCATTCATTCTTGATTCATTCATTCTTGATTCATTCATCATGCAAGTCAACGTTCTATTTCACTATACAGTTCATTCGTTTACATCCATCCATCCATCCATCTATCCATTGCAGCCGCATCGCGTTCGCCACACAAACCACCTCGTCTCTAATGGGGCGCTCAATATTGTACCTGAGGTGGTTGGCGACATGATTGGCTTGGCGAGCGTTCTATCGTAGTTTGTCTCTATTGTATCTTGTGCGCCATCATCCTCATCGGTCAGACCAGGTTGAGGCTGCGCTTGGCCGACAAGAGCAGCAGACCCGGGTTACTCGCGCTGCTCTCCATGAGCTCCTCCAGCTCGTCCTGCGCGTCCCGGACGTTCTCGCAGACACGACAGATGCAGTACGGATCGTAGGGCACGCGCCAGGGCGCCGGCAGGAAGGCGCCGTACTGGCAGCGTAGCGCGAACCAGGTTTTGAACACCGGGTGCTTAGGGTTGATGTTGTCCCGGTGCGCGAGAAAGAGGATGACGACGGGCGCCAGCAGCGGCGGCTGCACTTCTGTGATCTGGTGCTCCGAGAGCACGTACCAGATGGCGTCCACGAGCAGCTCTTTGGCGAACTCGCGCGACCGGTCCTTGAGCAGAAAGAGATCGGCGAAGTAGTACGCCAGGTGCATCTACAGGAAGAGATTGGAATAATAGGTAAGTCTGAGTGAGTATTCGTACACGATTGAGAGGCATAGTAAGACTATTGGCTGTACCTTCTCGGTGGACAGCGGCTCGTCGAGACCGTAGATCTTCTTTTGTAGAAGGCCGAGTGTCGTAGGCGCCATGACGCGAAAGTTGAGCTCCTTGAGCACCTCGGTCTCGTCCTCGATGATCTCTTGCCACGTCCACTATTGACCAGCATGCCAAGAGAGTGTATATGAGTTAGGATGGGATAGAACGCATACATAGAGAGAGCATTGCGCACGAAAGCTTACGTTGCCCGAGTGTCTTCGCTGCTGCAGCATCTTCTTGATCGACTTGTCGACGATCGTCATGGGCGTCTCCATGAACTTGACTGCGATCCACAGGCACCTGAGAACATGAACACAAACACACACAAGTTAGCCACCATGCAACGATACTCGAGCACAGCAGCCACATGTTGTACGTACGCAATGCTCAGTGTCTCCAGTCGAGACGCCTCCACGGGACGTTTGTCCATGAATCGGTCCAGCACGTCCACACAAAGGTGCAGCGTCTCTCGAGCGAGTCCGAGCGCCGATGCGATCGTCAGGATTGCTGCCACGATCTCGTCGCGGTGCACGGACGTCGCGACCTCCTTCTCTTCTTTTTGGTTGTCACAGTGCTCGGCGCTCTGCTCGTCCTTGAAGCAGTCATTGTCTTGCGGTTCGCAGCTCGCTGGCGAGATCTTGCACCGGGATGCGAGCTGCTGCTGCTTGGTGACACCATCAGCGACTGCCGTTGCTGGGGGTGAAGCGTAGTTTGTTCCAGCCGCACGCAGTGCACTCGTCTTGCGCGTCTTCGTGCCATTGCTGAGCAATGACGTCGCACCTGCTGCGGATGACGACGGACTCCTCTGTCGCTTGCGGTGCAGTTGACACATGACGCGCACACAGCACACAGGCTCTGCTCGTAAGCGGGTGAGCAAGTGCAAGAGCGACTGGTGCGTGACTAACGACGGCCCAAGTGATCGCGCTCGGCTCTCGATTGCGCAAGAGGAGGAGTGCGAGGCATTGCATTCGTCAATCAATTCGCTCGGCCGTTTTGGCGCCCGACACCTGAAACGGCACGAAAAGCGCGCGCGCTGAAGCTAAACATGTACAGGGACTACTATTGAAGTGTCAGCCGTTTCAAAAGCATTCCACCAATCGGAGCGCACATAGATCATAAATTCCACCAATCGTCGTGCTTTAAAATTGAATGCGCACTATCTAATCCGATCGTCTGCCAAATATCGGATTTGACGATGCAGTTGAACAATGAGTTCAAGCCCGCGGCGGCACCAGGTTTGAGCAGACGTTGGCCGGAAAGAAAGCTTTGCAATGGATGGAGCCCGTTCGCGAATTATGAAGCAGTAATCGTGTGTTCACGGCCGAGGCTACTTTACGTACGTTTGCATCAGAGCTCAGTGACGACGTGCGCTATTCGCCGTTTGATGGACAAGACACACCGATAAACTACATTTACGAGTCAGTGTTGGCAATTTTCAGCTTTGAAAGACTGACGTGGTCCACGCCGTCATCACATTTTGCCACATATCCCTTTTTAGGTATAATAAAAGCGCCAAGTGCGAGATATTTCTCAATGAATCAAATCTTCACTTATCATTACCGTACCTCTTTACCCACAATTAAAAGTGTAGTTGTCTACCCAGATTGAAAGGTGCTTTTGCATTTTGGCTGGCTGGCAAACGGCTCCGAATCAACTTACGACACCATACTCGAAGCGCAGCGCAGTGCCTTCAAACGACGCGCTCCATTGCCAGCGACTACATCCATCACGAGAAGTGGCAGTACCATACACGTCAGCGACGACTCTCAGTAAACAATGGGTGCGGCGAAGCCATCGAAAAAGCAGCGCGGCAAGAAGAACGCGGCCGTGAAGGCGAAGAAGGCGACCACTGGTGACAGCGCTGCTGCCGCCACTACCGTCGTCCCTGGCAAGAGCCACGTCAAGTTCAATGACGACGGCGAGAAGGTGACCAAGAGCGCTGCGTTCCAGAAGAAGCGCGCGCGCTCTGCTCCCGCGTCGGCGGTCGAGGAGAAGAAAGAGGGCGGCGGTAAGTCGGACCGGTCGCCCGAGATGATCCAGCAGGCCAAGTACTACCTGGAGCAGTGGAAGAGCAGGAACGAGCCGACGCCCGAGGGCGAGCTGCCGTGGAAGTTCAAGGTGCGTGCTGTTGCTGCCACTGCATGCATTGTTAATACGCTTGTTAACGCATCTAACTGTATGGAGGTATGCCCTTGTGAATGGTGCTACATAGAAAATGAAACAAATGTGGATTCTCACGTGGCTGTACGAAGCCGACGTGGTGCCCAAGTCCATGTTCACCATCGTACTCGACTACTTGAACGGCATCGAGGGCCAAGCGCGGCAGGTACGTACACTTATCCTTGCTTTGGTCACGATTGTTAAATGTGGGTCTTGAATGCTCATGTTTCCTGCTTGTGTTGAATGTGCAGCGCGTGCTTGATGGCGCGCATGAGATCATCGACGCCGGTGTGCCTGGAAAGACTGGTGCGGCCGAGGAGGACGAAGAAGATCTGCCCACGAGACTCGCGCGACGACGATACAAGCGCGCGCTCCAGGTCGCCGAGCGTCTCGCATAATAGCAGCAGTAGGAACAATGAACTGCTCACTTTAGACAGACAACAGCAGCAACCTGACGAAGTTCATGGTGTGTTTTCTTTACGAGCCACTTACTGAAGCGTCGTGCTTCAAGCTTCTCTAAAATGTGGACCTTGTCATAAACGCTTCTCTCCATCGGTCGGACTGCGCTCATTGTCGCTATCTCTCGGTGCGCTTCAAAGCGTCGCTCATTCCTCAAAGCCGCTCATCTTGTCCATGATAAGAGCATGGAACTCGTCAAACTGGTACATGCTCGCATCGCTGCTGCCTTTCAGCGTGAGGATCTTGTCGTCCAAACGCGTGCGAATAAACCATTTGCCACTGCTCTCGTCATGCAGGAGCTCGAGGGCGACTGCGGACGAGTAGTCGGGCCACCACTTCTGGTCGTTTGCGAGCGACGCGTTGATCGCGTGCAGTACCGAAAGGATCGAGATGTCGTGGCCGCTGTAGATGACGAGCTTCTTCATATCGCTCTCGTTGCGCATGACCTTTTGAACCTGTCAAGAACAAGAAATCAGAAACGTATGAGCATTTGAATAGTCAAGCATAGCATGCATCTATGCTCACTCACCTCTACGAGCATGTTCTGCATTAGCCTCCCAGCGACGAGCTGTAGGATGCGCGGGTGCGAGTAGAACTGGTGGAAGCGGAAGCTCAAGTGGTTCACGGACGCCTCGTGGTGCTCCTCAGTGCCAGGGATGAACGCGATCTGATGCGCATCGCGACACACAAAGTAGTCGGCAACTGCCATCCATGTGAACGGGATCGCAGCAGCGTTCCCTTCATCGAAGACCGGCAGCATACGCATGAGCTCACGCTTGCGAGGTGCCATCTCGTGCTCTCGGAATGCGAGCTCTTCGCTCTCAGTCTCGAGTCCTTTCTGCAGCATCGCGATCTCCGGGAACGACGCGTACGCTGCACATTAACATTAAAGTACAGGTTAGAGTGTTGATATGGTTGCTGGGCTACCCATTTCGACTACAGATAAGGTTCGCAACTCACTGTTGATGATGTCTCTGTCCGGCGCCAGCACTTGCACTCGCGGCGCGACGTGTGGCTTGTCACGCAGCAAGCCGCGCAGCAACGCCTGCACACTCAGCTGGGTGCGCGTATACGAGTTACTGAAGATCTGCACGTCGCTGTCAGTCAGCGAGTCAAACGGGAACGCTTCGCTCGCACAGAAGGCGCGCTAATGGTACCAAGAAGTACATAAGAAATCAGTAACCATGGACTCAAACACATGAAGACACATTCACGTGAGCTGTCTACCAGTTTGTCGCCGCGTGCAGTCATCTGCTCGATGCCTGTCGTCGTGAGGTATCCGAACGGCCGCGTCTGGAACGGGTCGTGCACGCTTTCGACTTTCTTCACGCGGTACGAGTTGCCGAGCTGCGCAAGCTGCTCGGACGCCGGCAGCTTGGTCGCCCAGCGCTTGCACTCCTCTAGCTCTGCGAGCGCGCTGCCCTTGAACACGTTGCGCAGCGGCGTACGGTCCCCATGGCGGTGCAGCACTTGCAGCTGGCGCAGTCGTAACGATGGTGACATCTTTGCTTGTCTGTTTGTTTTTCAGGAGCTCTGGTTTGCGTTGTCAATCGAGAGTGTGTGTGTGTGCTAGAAGCGGGACGAACGCGTTCGGCCATGATCTGAGACTATGAGCACCGGCACTGAAGGTGGCCCACAGCCAACAAGCTGCCGCTTTGGCGGTCATGGTCTCACATGTCCACGTCCCTTGCCTGTCAATTGGATGCCGGTCGCCATCTCCTGGGCATTGCCATCCTCCTGCTGCCTGAAGGCGCGAAGGCGAGCATGAATAGCAAGCAGCTGGAGGGCATTGCGCGCCGTTTCGAAACCACTGCCCAGTTGCCGACTTCAACTATCGAATTGATAGGGGTATGTATTCATAGAGGATCGTACTGATACTAAAATCCATACAACGGTGCTCAGCATTCCGCTTTATATATAATTTGAGAGGGGAAACCCACACAAAAGTGCGGGCTAATTGTGGACAAAGCAGGCAGCATGGACACAAGCGCGATCGAGACGCCGCCCACGCGCATTAAACTGTCTGGTGGTGGCTCTACGCCCGTACTCAAGCGTGTGCACGTACGTAGGTCCTAGCTGAGTGCATGAGCACGGTGCCATGCAGCAGCAGCAGCGTATAGACACCACCGCGTCGGCCATGCTGAAGGACACAATGAACACCACGCTCTCCATGAAGGACGTCCAGCGCTGCTTTGAAAAGGTGCCGTATTACTATGATGCAGCTACTGTGGGTTCATTTACATTGACCACGTAGCATGCACTCACTTGACAGGAGCGGCGCGCGTTCCTGCGTGACCTCGAGACGCTGCGGCAACAGCTCGTGAAGAAAGAGCAGAGCGCGAGCAAGACCGCCGCGGTCGCGAGCGCACACGCCGTGCAGCTCAAGAAGGAGATCGCGTCGCTGCAGCACTCGCTTGTGAACGCGCAGAAGGAGAGCGCCAAGTTCCAGGAGCAATTCGTGCAGACGAGCGCTTTGCTGGAGACCGCACTGGACCAACACCAGGAAGACCAGGACAAGATCGCGCAGCTCACGGAGAAAGTGCGCACGATCGAGAAGAAGCAGGATGAGATGATCGCGCTCGTGAAGAAGGAGGCAGCGTCGAATGTGAGCACGACCCATGAGGAGCGCAAGGCGCTGCGTGCGCGCGTCGAGCAGCTGCGCTGCAAGCTTGAGGCCGAGCGCAAGGAGTGGCAGAGCGTCAAGCGACCCATGGACGAGGAGCTCGAGAAGAGCCGCGTGCGCCTGCAGTTACTTGAGAAGGAGCTCGGCGAGAGCCGCTACCGAGAACACTCGAGCTTCCAGCTCAAGGAGAAGATGAACAGCGAAGTGACGCAGTACAAACGCAAGGTCGCGGACTTGTCGACCGCTCTGCAGGAGGCGCTGAAAGGACGGAGCGAGCAAAAGGTCGAGCACTCGATGCTCGTCAAGAAAATGAAGGAGAAGTGGCGCGACGTTCTTCAGAACCACCAGCACACGAAGGAGCAGTTGATGATGCTGCAGGAGGACTACCTGGGGCTCTTTCGAACGCGCACACTGCTCTCGGAGCAGAACGAGCGCATATACCAGAGTCTGCGGCAGATGAAAACGCGGCACGAGCAGGCGATGAAAACCAAAGACGAAGAGTTCTGGGAGCTCGAGAAAAAGCAGAAGCGGATCAGCGCGACGTGTACTGCATGCCTGAAGACACCCGAGATGAAACAAGAAGAAGAGGCGCGAAAGATGGACGTCGTGAAAGAAGCGACGCGGCTTGCTGTTGCAAAGGAGATGGAGCTCGAGCGGTGGGACCGGTTCCAGGACCTGAATGCCAAGTACATGGATGTTTGCAAGCAGTACCAGCAGTGCATGAAGGAGAGAGACCAGGTACAGGTGGAGGCACACAACATTAGTTGCGACCTGGATGAGTTTCAGCAGAAAGAGAAGAAGCTCGTCGATTTGCTCGAGAGAGCAGAAAAGAAAGCGCAGGAGCTGGAGAAGAAGCGTGAAGACGACTTGCAGAGCCTCGAGACGAACAAGAAGACCATGCAGGAGCTGATGGAGAACCTGACAAACCTCACCGCTGTGGTATGGTGTCACTGACCTCTCTCTTGTTGGGTCTGAGACCAAAAATCTCATTGTTGCTGTCGTGTGCTGTGTAGACTGGAGACCAGAACAAGCAACTACAGGATCTGGAAACAAGCCGGCGAGAAGAGGTACGGGAAGCAGAGCTGAGCTTGCCCTCACTGATCGCTATTTGTTCCTTGTGGCTCGCGTGTGCTCACTCTTCTTGAACTCGCATGTCTTTCAGGCGGAGCGAATGGCTCAGCTAGTAGCAGATCTCGAAGCGGAGAAGACAAATCTATTGCATGAGCGAGATGAGCTACTACGGCAACATGAACAAGACCTCACGCAATGTGAAATTCTGCAGCGAGAAAAGGCTAAGCACTGGAACGAGATCGTTGAGGCGCAGCTCAGTGCGAACCTGCTTATCGAGGTGAGTTTACTGTGGTGCTTCATGGAGCTTTGCGTGGAAAACTCGAACTGACGTCTGCATATGCTTTCTAAATTAATAGGAACAAGCGCACACCATTGACGATCTGCTCAAGACCAAGACGCAGACTGTGTACATCTCGCCTTCCAAGGCAAAGGTGCAGCAGAGTCTGCCGCCTTCCTCACTAGAATCTCCCGTGTCCTCCACATTTTCACATCCACTGGAGCTGAACAACCACAAGTGCAAGAGCAATAGAAACCTCGGGCATTCCGACAATAGTGTGGACGAAAACACTGTGTTTGTTCTCAAACACGAGTGCGAGTCGCTGCGAGGCGAGCTGCGCGCAGTGAAAGCCAGATTCCAGCAAGAACAAGAAGTCTGGCGCGTCGAGCACGAGCGACGCACTAGCGAACTGTTGCAGGAGATCAAGGCGATTCAAATCGAGCGAGCGAAGCTGAAGAGGAAAATCGAAGACCAGGCACTAACGATCCACGAACTCACGCTGCAGGAAGACAGCAGCAGCGAAGACGACGGCGGATGCTCTGAGAGTGAGCACGAAGAGGACGAAACCCAGTTCACAGACGAATATGATGACCAGAGCGATGTCGACCAGTGTGCGACACCAGGAGCAAGAAGAGCGAGCAGAAGAAACCAAAGTCATGACGAGGTTCGAGACAGGTTCGAGCCAGGCGATGATGATCCGCGAAGAAGGGCAGCTACCGCGCCAAGGCACGGCAAGAGATCCACTCGGCACGAGATCGACTGGATACCAAATCATATGGGAAGGCAAGACACTTCCGCGGCGTCGTCGTCATCGCCATTTACGAGCAGTCACATTAACTTCAAGGTATGATGGCTGAGAACTGGATGGCTAAGAGACCGTCAAAGCTATTTACGCTGTGGGCATTGGGCATCAAGATATTCAAAAGCAACCACGTGGACACTGTTGGGCATAACGTACTGACATGTCCGCTTGATGTGGTTGTACTCTCGAATCCCATGTGCCTGTCGTGTGCTGCTCAGAATCTCTCGTGCGAGCTGTCTGCGATCGCGCCGCCGGAAGACGAAGTCGCTACGCTAACGCGAATGTCATTCCTCTCCTCGTGAAGTATTTGCCCACTCTCTAATCGTCTATGGGTCGCTTCAACTCTGTGAGTGAGTTCTTTGGTGCACCTGTTTCTGATGACACTTATGCTTGCGCTCTAGCTTTAGCTCAGCCGACGTCTCTGGTTCACAGCCACTCCCGGAGCGTTTCTCTCTGCGTTGATCTGAGCAACACCTGATAACGAAGTCATCTTCTGCTTCAGCGACGCTCGTTGTTCTCGCTTTTCGTCGTCCCCTGCCGCTTCTTCCTGCTGCCGACACTCAGGTACGAGAAATCGAGCTCGAAAATCGAATCCCAGAGCTTGCCCGTGACAAACACGTGCTTCGTGGTCGGGTGCAGCGCGATGCCGTTCATGACTGCGTCATGGCGCCACTGAGAGTGCAGGATCGCGGGCGTCTGGAGGTTTGAGACCATGTTGGCGACCCACGCGAGGTCAATCACCTCGAGCACGTTGCCGTCGGTCGCGCTGATGCGCAGGATGTGGTTCTGGAACCAAACGTTCGCCAAGATCTCATTCTCGCCGGGTACAAACTCGAGCTCGTTCACGTTTGTGAGCTGCTTGCCTTGCCAAGTCACGTCAATGGTGCGCACGAGCTTGAGCTGCTGCTTGTCGTCGCCACCGCGCGGGTCAAAGAACTGGATCTTCGAGGACCCGTCGCTGACGATTAGCAGCTTGCCGTCCGTGGTTAGACCCCAGCCTTCCTCGGTAAATGTCTCGATCGGGTACGTGTTGAGTAGCGTGAAGTCGTGCAGCGAGAGCTCGAGCAGCACCTTGGCCTTGTACGTGAGCGCGTACAGCTTGTCGCCGATGCTCGTAACACCCTCGCCGAACATGCTCGAGTCGAAGCGAAACTCCTTCTGGTGCTGCTGGGTATCGCTGCGCGTGCTACTGTTGTCATCGCCATTCTTGTTCCCGTCGTCCGCGGCCGGCGAGGTTGTCGTCGTCGACACACGCGGGAGCGCGTACTGCCGGATGAAAGACTTGGAGTTGAGCCCCGTGGACTCGATGAGAGTGTCGCCGTGGAAGAAGAGCCCCTCGGTGAACGCGCTGTCGTCATGGCGGTGGATCGTGACGACGCGCACCTGCGTGGGTCTCTGCGGCTCAGCAGTAGCTGCAGCAGCAGCAGCGAAAGTGAGAGCGATGTAGGCCCATGTGAAAAGAGCGAGGACTGCGATCGTCGGCGATTGCATTTTGGCAGATGTTCAAGCGATGACGACGTCGGCTCAAAAAGATATCCGGTTAACCATAAACCGTACAAGGGAGTAATCCGAGCATATCTGTCAAATCGATTTCGTATAAACGAGAGATTTCCTGCTTAAACCTGAACACGTCTTATAAGCGGAACCGTTCTCAAGGAGAATGGAGTGTGACCTCTCCTTCGTCTCTTGAGCATCTTCATTTTCTTGTCAACTCTGTCAACACTACCTAAGGTTGCAACAGCACTACTACATTGCAAAGATACTTTGGTGTTGGCGATAACTGTGCAATTCAAGCATTCCCAGCCAACCAGTCAGTCAGTCGGTCCAGTCGCAGCAAAAAGGATCCTTCAGCCGCATTCGTCATGCTCACACGCTCGTGTGGCCCTGCTCACGACGGCTCATTCGCTCAAATCTCACCAGCTCATGCAGAGAGAGCTGTCACACCCGTCGTTTGTCCATCTGGAAACAAGAGTTGAAAGGACGAACTCTCAGCCCACAGGCACGAAAGGATGGCAGACTGCCAAAAGCCCACGAGACTTGCGAGAGAGTGCACTGTGCTGTAGAACCAGCTGTTTTCCGCGCACGAGCACTGTCAGTCGGCTTTTCCTAAAAAGTCCACTCTTCTCCTTCTTGTTTGCGCTTCAGTATGCGGCAGTCAACAATTGTGAGAAAGTACAGAGCTGCAAGCAGTTTGTGAGATCAAGCAGTATTCTTACTGTCAGTACACCTGTTACAATATGGATCTGCTTTGCGCGAAGGTAGATGCATCTTCGACTATCTCGAGACGTAGGGCCACTTTTGGTCGAAAGTGCTCGACTTCGTCGGATCACGCGACTCAAGGAACGCGGGCGATGTCGTTCAGAACTCCCAAATGACCGAATGCTTGCTTGCTTCTCGCGCTGTTGGCCGAACCATCCACCAGCAAACTAGAGAAAAGCGCGGTGCCCACATCAACAATTCAGAGCGGAGCTCACAACTGATAGCCAGCCAAGCAAACCCCTTATTCCTTTCTTATTGTGTGGACCAAAAGACCAAATGGCGGCTGCTTGTAAAAGACTGCTGGGTGGTGCGGCTCGGATCTCTTCGTGTTTATCTCACGAAAAGTGTGACTGGTTCAGTTGTCGACAAGCAATGAAATAAACTAGGCAGTGTAGCGACTGGCAGCAAAGCCGCGAGACTCGTGTGGGCGAACGAGCGAGCGAGTACGCATCGCTTCTTTCCTTCCTCTTGCCTGCCGTCCTTCCTGTTACACATCCGCAGGTGTGAGTGAGTGAGTGGGTTTGTTTGGCTGAAGCAGCAATTGCGGACGGCATGAGGCCCGCGCCATCACTCGCTCAAGCTTTCGCTTTCGGCAAATCCAGCTGGTCGTTCCTGCTCCTTTCTCTGGCCGCACACTTTCGCAGCTGTATACAAACGCCTAGTGTTTTCCTGCCGAGCCCACCCACACGCCTCACATAGATGTGCGTTTCGGCTGATACGAAAAGAGAGTTCAGTTCGTGCAATTGTTCTGTTTCTTCTCGAGCCAAAACAGGTTCAGAAGGAGAAAAGCGTTTCTCTACTGAGAAAAGAGTCGGAGCGAAGCGTTGACGTGGTCCCCAAAGCCAACCCAGCCGACCGGCCATCCCAACCGAAACTGTCGACGGTCCGCGAAAGCGCTTGCTTGCTCGCTCACTCGCTCACTCGCTCACTCGCTCGTTCACTGCGGCCAGCCAGCCACCGGGAATTGCCATAGCGCCTTTTTTTAACTGAAGCGAGGGGGAGTGAGTGTCCGCCGGCGGCTGATCTGTTTGATTTGCGGAGATCCGCAGTTCTCGTTTTCCCAGTCAGTCCAAGCCAAGTGCCGACGACCTACGTCAGTCAGCCAGCCAGCCCAGGGACGGACCGCAAGCAACACCCGATGTCCCGCGAGCGCCAGAAAATGCAGAATGCGGGCTTGCTGCCCCCGCCGCAGGACGACGATGCGGACAACACGCCGGCGAACGGCCAGACGTTCATCGACATCTCGACGCCGTCGCCCAACCACCGCTTCAATGGCCGCGCGCCCAACATGCATCCGCAGGGCCTGCCGACCACGCGGCTGCAGGTCAACCCGCCGCAGGTCAAGGCCGTGACCAAGAGCCACTTCATGAGCAGCGACCAATTCCTCAACATGGGCGGCGCCGATGTCACGATGCTCGGCGGTGGCGATGGCCAGGACCAGGGCAACAATGGCCGCAGACGCCGCCGGCCGAACGTAGACGCGATGCTACGCTCGTCGGTGGTGAGTGACCGTTTGTCGCGCTATTCGAGCATGTCGATGGCCTACAAACCGTCACTGAGCGGGCCACAGGCATGCGCCGCGAGCGACGTCATCTCGGTGCCGATCCTAGGCGACTGCGCCTTCGAGCAGCAGTACCAGATCGCGGTCTCGCAGGACGACCACAATGGCGGCGAGTTCACGCCCATGAACAAGCTCCAGGCGCTGCGCGACGTCATGGGCGGCATGGCCAACAAGCACGGCTACATCGACCGCGCGACATTCTCGCAGGCTTTTGAGGTCGACGGCGACGAGTACGACGAGTACGATGGTAACAACGACGGCATGATCGACGCGAACGCAATCCTCATCGACGCCGTCATGGAACTCGACGTGGGCGTCGAGGAGAAGCTCAAGTTCATCTTTGACACGCTCGACGCGAGCAACTGCGGCTTCGTGACCGAGGAACAGATCGTGCAGCTTCTCACATCCAACTTCTCGTCTGCCAAGATCGAGGTCGTGGGCACGGACTTCAAGACCGTGGCCACGCTCATGTTCCGCAAGGCCAACATCCACGACGGCACCATGTCGTACGACCAGTTCAAGTACGTCTTCCACACGTACGTGGGCGGCTCATACGACGTCAAGAAGGAGGAACAGCCGAACAAGCCGCACCCGTCCATGCGCACGCGCGCGCCCAAGTCCAAGTTCCACACGTGGTACGAGGCCAACTCGCTGCGCGTCTGGTGGCTACTCTTCTACTTTCTGCTCAACAACGCCGCGTTCTGGATCAAGTTCTATCACTACAACGTGGACCCGGCCCTGGGCTGGGGACTGCGCATCGCCCGCGGCTGCGCCCAGGTGTGCATGCTGAATTGTCTCTTTGTGATCCTGCCCATGTGCCGCTCGATCACGCAGGTGATGAAGCGCAGCCACCTGCTCTGGAAGTACATCCCGTTCGACGACCACATCGAGTTCCACAAGATCTGCGGTATCACGCTGCTCACGGCCGGCCTCGTGCACACGGGTGCCCACGTGAGCAACGAGATCAACCTGTACCTGATCGCGACGCCCGAGGAGATCGCACACTCAATCTTCGTCACGCGCCACGTGCCCGGGTATGAAGACGGCACGGCCCCGCCATTTGTCGACACGCTTATGTCGCTCCCTGTGGTTACCGGTGTGCTGCTTCTGCTCATCACGTGCATCTCGTTCCCGCTCGCTGCGATCCCCAAGTTCCGCCAGGGCAGGTTCAACCTCTTCTGGTACTCGCACATGCTCTTCGGGCCGTTCCTGTTGATCATCTGCTTCCACGGTGCGGCCTCGTGGCTCGCGCACTCGAGCTCGTACCTCTGGGCGGGTCCGCCATTCGCGGTCTACCTGATAGAGCGCCGTTTCCGTTACGCCAAGATGTTCGCGGCCCCTGTGCGCATCATGGAGGCCAAGGAACTCGACGGCACGTGCGCGCTCTTCATGGAGAAGCCCAAGCGCTTCGTCTACCGCCCGGGTATGTACCTGTTCATCAACTGTCCGTCAATCTCGACCCACGAGTGGCACCCGTTCACGATCTCATCGGCGCCGGGGGACAACTACGTGAGCATCCACGTGCGCAAGGCCGGTGACTGGACGGGAGCTCTTCATCGCTTAATTGCCGACTGCCACGAGAACAGTACCGAGTACCCGGACGTGTACCTGGACGGCCCGGTTGGCGCCCCCACTCAGGACTACCACCGCTACAAGACCGTGATCTGCGTGGCCGGTGGTATTGGTGTCACACCCTTCGCGTCGATCCTCAAGGACGTCGTGCACCTGTGGGAAGACTTCCGCTGCCTCAACTGCAAGCACGTACGCCACCCGAGTACGTTCAAGATCCAGAAGCTCTACTTCCACTGGATCACGCGTGCGCAGGAGTCGCTCGGCTGGTTCGAGGACACGATCAATCAGATCACCAACATGGACCGCGACAACATCATTGAGACCCACCAGTACCTCAGTACGGTCCGCGGCGGGGAGAACGCGTCGCAGCTCAAGATGTTCCAGCAGTTCGTGCACGAGCAGACCGGCCAGGACTTTGTCTCGGGTCTCAAGGCCAAGCGCGGCCAGCTCACGCACTTTGGACGCCCCGATTGGGACCAGGTCTTCCAGGACGCGGCGAGGCAGCACCCCGGTGAGGAGATCGGTGTCTTCTTCTGCGGGCCGCACGCGCTCGAGAAGATCCTGGACGAGATGTGCAAGAAGTACTCGTCCACGCAGCCGGGCGGCACGGTCTTCGACTACCACTCGGAGAAGTTCGCATAAGTGAAGCGAACGAGCAAGATGTGCAGAGAAGAAGAAGAAAAATCAACAAGTTTGGCTTAAAAGAGAAAGAGAGAGAGACTTCAAGCTGCTCCCCTCGCTGGAAGAAGGTTCACGCAGCCTGCAGTCTCTCAACTCAACTCAACTCAACACCACCACCGTCGCCGGGTCGTATTCGTGAAATGTATGTTTCGGTCGCGAGAAGAGCGACCGATGATAATATAAACCTCTGCTCTTTTCTTGAATTGGGAAGCAGACCATTTCCACCAACACCTTTTCTGCAACAACCATTTCCAAGGCCAAGGTGATGAACTTTTTTGTCAACTGTCGTAGTACAAATCGCTGGTGTCACTATAGAAAGAGATTCTCCCTCTACAAGAGCAGAGGTGTTTCACAGTCACACCTTTTTTGGCGGGAAGAGTGCAATCCAAAAAGCAGAAAGCAAAAGTCATGTTCCAAGTGCGAGCGCCAAAGTCTGACGCCCCGCCGGCGTCGCTGCCCTGGGTGGAGAAGTAGTACGTAGCCTATATGTATGCATGCGTCTGATCTTCTACTGTTGCCGGTAGCTCACACGTGCGCTTGTACTTGTCCCGTGCTGTGTATTCGCCTCTCAGCCGACCGAAGAACGTGGACGAGATCTCGCACCAGGAGCACGTGGTAGCGACGCTCAAGACGTCGATCGCGAGCGGCCAGCTGCCGCACCTGCTCTTCTATGGGCCGCCAGGCACGGGCAAGACGTCGACGATCGTGGCTGTTGCGCGTCAGCTCTTTGGCCCGGACTTCCGCAAGAACGGGCGCTTCCTGGAGCTCAATGCGTCCGACGACCGCGGCATCAGCGTTGTGCGCGAGAAGGTCAAGGGCTTCGCGCAGGGCGCGATCAGTGGCTCGAGCTCCATGCCGCCTTTCAAGATCATCGTGCTGGACGAGGCAGACTCGATGACGAATGATGCGCAGTCGGCGCTGCGACGGATGATGGAGAACTACTCCAAGGTCACGCGTTTCTGCCTCATCTGTAACTACGTGAGCCGCATCATCGAGCCGGTGGCGTCACGATGCGCCAAGTTCCGCTTCGCGCCGCTCGAGAAGGTCTCAATGGCCTCGCGTATCAGG
This sequence comes from Globisporangium cederbergense, assembly GCA_023334245.1. Lineage (NCBI taxonomy): Eukaryota > Oomycota > Peronosporomycetes > Pythiales > Pythiaceae > Globisporangium > Globisporangium cederbergense. The sequence continues at coordinate 108,673 of JAASGO010000001.1, read as the reverse complement.
TACATCTGCGCTGAAGAGGGCATCGCGTCGACCGACGAAGTGATCGACTCGCTGCTCGACTGTTCGAATGGCGACCTGCGCAAGGCGATCAACTTCTTGCAGAGCGCCAAGCAGCTCTGCGGCGACGAGGACCTCTCCAAGGACGACGTCATTGCAGTCGCCGGTGTACGTACATCTTGATGTTTGCATGACTACGTAGCTGTTCTCTATGTTGCTGTGTCTATATGTGAAGCTCATCAACTGTGTGACTTGCTTGGCTCTGTGCTGTGTTACAATAGCTCGCGCCGCCGGAGCTGCTGCAACTCTTCTGGGAGTCAGTCACGTCCAACAACTTTGACAGAATGAAGGTCGAGATCGAGAACATCCTCATGTCCGGCTACCCGGTGCTCACGATCCTCAAGCAGCTCAGCGACGACGTGCTCGTGAACGTGAAGCTGGGCGACTCCCAGAAGGCAAAGCTCTGTCTGCGGATCGCTGAGGCCGACAAGAAGCTCGTGGACGGCGCCAGCGAGCACTTCCAGCTGCTGGACGTCGCCTCGTACATCATGCGTGTCTACCACTCCTCTTCATAAGAGAGCGTCTAGCTTTTGGTGTCAGCGCTTGAGAGTTAGAGCGAGAAGGTTGTTGGAAAGCATCATAGTCATAGCAAGATGTAAAGTCGAGACTCGTTCAAATTGAAGCTAACTAAAGGTAGTACCCGCACATGTCGTAGCTGTTCGTTTTCATGTAGTATTGGCTTTTAAAAGGCAGACGTAGACTCCCATGTGACTCCGAATCTAGAGAAAAGAAAGTCTAGTGCAGCACCTGCGCGCCGTGCTCATTCACGGACGAGAGCTGCACCCACTCGCTCTCGCTGATTTGCTTCCAGAACGTAACCTCGTCGTCGCCCACGGCAACACTCAGCACGGTCCCCGTGAGCGACCAGCTTATCCGGTACACGGGCGCGTGAAATGTGTGGATCACGTGCATCTTCCAGTCGCCCGCGGCCTCGTCCTGGCTCCAGACGCGCACCGTGTGGTCGTCGGACCCGGCCGCAATGATGTTGGCCGGGATGCCGACGTTCGGCGCCCAGGCCACATCACGCACCCAGTCCTCGTGGCCCACGAGTGCGTCCTCAGCCAGCGTCCACTGGTTCTCCTGGGCCGCGAACTGCCAGATCTGCACCGAGCTGTTGATCGAGCCCGTGACCACACGCTGCACGGGGCCCTGGGGACCCTGCGAGCCCAACGAGTTGTATGGCGCCCAGCTCACTGAGGACACGGCCACGCCGTCCTGTGAGTTCACGAACGACGACGATGTGACCCACCCTTCGCGCATCCGCGTGAGGAATGACACCTGGCCGTCGGCCGACGCGCTCGCGAGGCACAGGCCGTACTCGTAGGGTGCCCACTCGATGCTCAGCACCGCCAGCGAGTGAAATGCATGCACGTACTTGAGCACCCACTCGGTCGCACCGCTGCCATTCGGGTGGAGCTCTTCGCGGTACACGTACACGCGGCCGTCCTGGCACGCCATCGCAAGCAGACTGCCGAACTTTGGGTGCGCCCAGGCGATGCGGTGCATCGGCGCGTTCGAGTCGTCAGGGAGCTGCACAATGTGCTGCAGCACGTGCGTCGTGGGCAGAGTCGCTGCATGATTCGGGTCGGCGGCCGCCTTGGCCTTCTTGTTGTCCTGAGATGTTGGCGCCGTAGCCTCCGACACGTCATAGACGCGGAACGTGCGATCGCCCGAGCACGTCACGAGGCGCTTGCCGTAGTAGTCGAGCTGGATGTCGTTGATCATGTCGTTGTGCTCCGTGTCGATGCTCGTGAGCGGCGCCGTGCGCTGCTGGTGTTGCTGCTGCTGGCCGACGTACTCCATGGCGACTTGCTTGCTGCTCGCCGCTCGTGCTTGGGCGTATTAGAAGATAGATAGAACACACGTGCGAATTGTTGTCTGTGTCAGTAACGTTGATACAGTACCCAAATATATAAGTGCGGATTTACATATTCGTACCTACTGTAGCAATTGGCACAGCAACTTCATTTTACTTGCTTCCACTATAGCGGTGAAGGAAATCGCCGTACTCGCCCTGAACCCGACATCACCATACTGAAGCCAACTGTAATGAAATGTACGTCGACAAAAGTGCAATGAGCGCTTTTTACTTGTGAACGTGAAGAGCGGTTTCGAGGTATACTCACAAATAAAATGCGCTTGAAGACATTTTTAGAGCGTAGCCAGATGGAAGTATGTGGGTCAAGCGTCCCACATTTCAAAACAGCATTTCACTTTTCCATTTTCAAATTTGGCATCAACGAAGCCATTCGCTTAAGTGATCAATCACATCTGCCTATTGCGCAGCGACCATGTTCGCGATCAACGGGCCGAGCGGACCGACGAACCGCAATGAGCGGCGCATCGTGACAGATGCAGAGCGCAAGCTCCGCGAAGAGACGCGCAAGCAACTGGCGAAGCAGAAGGGCAAGAGCTTCTTCAATGTGCGCAAGACATCAAGCACGGTACCAACAGTTGCATCAACTGCGTCAGCAGGCTTCAAGCGGAAATTAGCGAGCAGCACGACCGCGAGTACTAACGAGGGTGAGTGCACATATAATGCAGTAGTTTCATGGTATATTGCTGGAAACTCACTCTTGATGTGGCTGCGCATGTACCGTTAGGTGAGCTGACGACAGACACAAAGAAACAAGCACAGCGTGACAACATCACCACAAAGACCCAGATTTTCCAGGTGCGCAGTGTGGTGCAAGGTTGCGGTCTGAGCTGAGCGATGCCTAACTTGGGTGTTTCATGCTTCGTGTTTTCGCATGCAAACAGGGCTGTCGGATAAACTTTAACGGGCGCACCGGCAGCATCTCCTCGTACGTACTGTATTTATGCTCGCATTGTATCGCATGTAATGGCTGGTGGACTTGTACATTGACGTTGGTCTTGCTTTCAACGTAGCTATTACCTTGCAAAGCTCGTGCAGGATCATGGCGGCAATGTGAGGTGTGCGCAAAGACCGTTTGACGATTTGTTGTTGGAGTGTTGTATCTGAACGTTGACCGTTGTTGTTGGAGCAGCTCTGCGCTGACTTCGACGGGCGTGACGCACATGGTCGGCGCGAACCTCAGCAGCTCCAAGGCACAGAAAGCCATCAAGGTACTGTTTGATGCATAGCTGCTCGTCAGCAGCCCCATTCGGTTTCCACATATCGTGGTCACGGACTTTGGCTCATAGGAGTTGCTCGCGTATTCACTCAGGCTGCTGGAAAAATCAAGGTCGTCAGCCCAGGTAAGTGCTACTTGTGTCGTTTCATGCCATTTGTGTGTCGGCGAGCTCTTCGTGCTCATTGCGATGTAATGTGGCTACAGATTGGATCCTGCAGTCCGTGAAGCACAAGAAGCGGCAGGCCGAGTTCGACTTCCTGCTCTACAAGGATGTGCAGCAGCTTCGCATGCGCTGATTAGATCACGTTTACCCTCATTCTCGCAAGAACGACACCAAGCGAATACCAGACAACCACGAACACTACAAGCAAACACAAAGACCCGAGCGAATATAGAGAAGAAAATTGATTTTTGTCGATTAGAACACTACCAGCTCATCATCATACCTGTGTGTGCAGAGGAGTGTAGGTGAAGCTGGCGGCGTCCCGTTCTTGATCAGCCAAAAGAGAGAATGCAGAGAGGGAGGAAGGGAAATAGAGCTTGGTGGGGGGAGTTTCTGTGTCTTGAATGCTGCGATCAACCGCGTCCGATTTCCTTCATTCCCTCGCCCACACATCTTCGCCCTCGACCTCTTTCTTCGTTCTCTCGCGACTGAACAAATGAAAACCATTTCCCTTGTGTCCGGTCCAAGTGCGACCATCTACCGGCTTGGACGCGAAGATAAAGAAGAACAGAAGATGCAGGGGGTAACGACGGGAGCTCGAAGAACCATTCGGGAGGCAGACCGGTGAACGACGCAGCGATAAATCATCCAACCGCTTAGCAGCACTTTCCGCCCGAATTGGTCTGCACGTTCTGGCCAGGGGTGAGTCGGACACCAGGCTTTGGCGCAACTGGGGCATTCGCCATTCTCTTCTTGATCTGGGCGGCCATCATCATGAACGCCTTCTCGACGTTCGCGGCGTTCTTGGCACTCGTCTCCAAGAACTCAATGCCCAGGCTTTCGGCAAACTCCTTGGCCGCTTCCGTGCTCACCACGCGCTTGGCCGTCAGATCGCTCTTGTTACCCACAAGGAGCTTGTTCACGTTCTCACACGCGTATCTGACAAAAAACAAAACAGTGACAACAAAGACACGGTTAGTCCCTCCCGATGGCCCAGCGCAACGAACAGCTCTCATCGCCTCGCAACACCTACCGGTCAATCTCGTGCAGCCACTGCTTGACGTTGTTGAAGGACTCCTGGTCGGTCACATCATACACAACGATGATACCGTGCGCGCCACGGTAGTAACTGCTCGTGATCGTGCGGAAACGCTCCTGGCCGGCGGTATCCCAGATCTGGAGCTTGATGGTCTTGCCGTCGAGCTCGATCGTGCGGATCTTGAAGTCCACACCGATGGTCGAGATGTAGCTCTCCGTGTACGTGTCGTCCGCGAAACGGAGCAGCAGACACGACTTTCCGACACCGGAGTCACCGATGAGCAGGAGCTTGAAGAGGTAGTCGCTGTAGATAGCACATCACATCACACGAAGCGTCGTTAGTTTCCCTTCCTCTCCTCAGTCGCATTCAACACCAACAGGAGGCGGTGGTATTGTCGTCGTCACGTACTATTCTGGGTTCATGGTTGCTTGATAGCGACAATCTGTTTGCCACAAGCAGAAAAATCATCGCATCGTTACGTTAGCACATCGTTCAGACAGCAAAAGCTTACCACACACACGCACACATACACACACACACACACACACACACGCGTGCATCCTATCCACGCGTCATGAACCACTGCCGAACCGATCCGACGAGGGAAAAGCAAACGCAGACGCATCGCTTCACGTGGCACAACGAGAAGATAGAAACGCGATCCGCAACCATCTGGAAGATCAAGCAGCGAGCGACACGAGAGGGAAACGGGGAGTATCCACGCCGAGCGACGCGTGGCACCTCACGTTCCCGGCGTCCCGTGTCCATCATATACACAGCATATCCACACATCGCAGTAGTCATGCATGCACGGAGAGACGCACCGACGGACGGAGAAGGGTTTCTTCTTTTTTGCGGCTGAGTTCGGTTGTGTGAGCGAGCGAGCGAGAGAGCGCGCGTGTGGGTTTCTTCCGTTTGTCTGGGAGAAAGAAGAAGAAGGGGGCGGCCGCAGCTTTTTTTTGATCGAGGGAAAGGAAGGGAGCGAGCCGAATGGGCCGGGTCTTGATTTGCTGCCAAACGGGTGGGTTTCAATGCGAGGCTAGGGGAGAAGAAGCGGAATATAGCCAATCAAAAGCGAGAGCGTGGCTTGCGAGGGCTATTTTTTCTTCTCGGGTTTGCTAGAAGTAACCAAAATAGACAGATCACGTGCGCTATTTCTGGAAAACACCACCATCACTCTCGCAACTGTACTTCGCGCTGGGTAGATAGCAAGATGCAATCCACCCAGTACGACGCCATGTGGACCACGTGGATATGCGAAGGCGAACCCACTTTGCCAAAATCACAAAAATGTAGCCAAGAGCGCATGCGCGCTGGCTGATGCTGAACGATGGCGCTGCTGCGGTGGCGCTACTGCATTCGCATGCGATGTGGGCGTACGCACTTCATTCGCGCTGGTCGCGTCGGAGAGATTATTTGGTGACCTCGATAGCCGACAGCGAGCACCACGTGGCATGTTGCTGTGGCTTTGTATCGAGATTTTTCGCAGACCCTGGCTGACGTGTCTATTGCTGGGCTTCCCAGGCAAGCAAGCAAGCAATCGTTGCGTACAGTATCGGCTGTGGGCAATTGTGTCAACACACGAGGGCAACGACCAGAAGCTCACTGCATCAGCAAGTGCGCGCACCAGAAGCGTGGAGATCATAGTGAGAGGTGAACGCCACGCGTGAGTGTTGGACGCTGTACTGGCTGACAGCACGCGAACACATTACTGTCGTATTCTCGGTGTGATGCCGAGCGGTCAGTGGGCCACGAGCAGCTTCACAACAAGCGCCGACCTGTGCAAGTCGTGCTCTGCGTATCATCAGGTTGTATACCGGTAGACAGCAACTTTATCAAGGTTTGTGTTCTTTTCTGACAGACTGTAGCAACTGTTAAAGAGGTAAAATGACGCTTCATTTCTTGCCGTGTCATTTTTCACCACGCGCTTTCGCCACCACCATTCAGCAAAATGGACACGAAAGTGGCTGCGCGAGCGGCTCCGATTGCGCCTGATGGCTCTGGTACCGGAAGAGCGCTCCCGGCATGCGAGAAGCATGAGTACTTCGGCGCAGTGACGCTCGTGCACTTCTCCATCGACGGCTCACTGCTCTTCGTTGGCGTGGGCCACACACTGTACATCTACGAGACGGCCTCGGGCGACCTCGTCGCGCAGCACGACATCCTCACGCGCGGCATCCTGCACGGCTGCGACTTTGGTACGTGCATGTGTACGCTGTTGCTATACATATGGCTTTACTAGTGCATATGTGCCCCGTATCAAGTACTAATGCATCACTGTTTCTGCTGATCGACACAACAGTCCCGAGTGTCGCGGGCAATGACACCATCCGCAATATTGCGGTATTCTTTGGTCAGAAGCGCGTCGCGTGCGTGCATAACCTACCACAGTCGCGCGACGAAGCAGAAGCGACAGCTCCTTCTCAACAGCTGCAGCGCTTTGCTGCAGGCAAGCGCGCGACCAAAGTGTTCAGCGACTGGGTCTTTGACGTGCGAATCCTTTCCAAGGAGGTGAACCCTCGCTCCACGTTCCCGCTGCTCGCTGTCGGCCTCGCGCACAACTTCATCCAGATCTGGGAGCCCGAACACGATCACGTGGTCCGCACGGTGCAGTGCGCGGAGCGTTGCATCCTCTACGCGCTCGCGTTCCATGGGAGGAGCTCCGAGGAGCTCGTCGTGGCGTCCGGCACCGTGTTCCAGCAGATCCTGCTCTGGAAACCAATTTCCGCTAAAGTCAACGAAGTTGAGGCTAAGACTGACGACGGCGACGAAACGGTCGTGCCAGCGCAGCGCCTACACTCTCACGACGGCGTGCTCTTCAAGCTTGAGTGGTCCAGTGACGCGTCGATGCTCGCGTCGGTCTCGGACGACCGGACCGTGCAGCTCTGGTCGAATCGTGACACCGATGAGTTCCCCGAGAGGACCCCAACGCGTGCCGCTGGTGGTTTCTTCAAGAGCACTGAGCAGACGGTTGCGTTCATGAGCGCGCTTTCAGACAAGGCGATCGATAATGTGACGGTGAACTTGGGCTCGGCGTACTGCTCGGTGTTCCGCTCCTGGGGCCATACGGCGCGGCTCTGGGACGTCAAGTTCTGCGCCTACGGGCTCGCAACCACGAGCGAGGACTCGCTCTGCAAGCTCTGGGACTTTGCCGGCAACTGCATCGCGAGTCTCCAGGGCCACATGGGCAAGCACGTGTGGCGCGTGGCCGTGCACCCGTCGCAGGCAATCGTCGCCACGGGCGGCACCGACGGCGCAGTCAAGCTCTGGAACGTGCATGACCAGATTAAGTCCACGTCAGCCAACTCAACCGCGTTCTGCCAAAGCATACCGCTGTTCTCCCACGAAAACAGCCACCTGCACGAGAAGAAGAAGACCAAGACGAAGGGCAAGGCCAAGACGCTGAGCATCCGCGACATTGTCGTGGACCAGCGTCATGGTGAGACGGGCTTTGTGGCCTCGGAGCTAGGCCAGATCTTCAAGATCGACATCAAGGCTCAGACTTCGTTGCTGTTCTTCAGCGTCGGTGATGAGGCTGTAGCCTTGGAAAATGGCAGTATAGAAGAAGAAGGAGACGCGGTGACGTCGCCGCTGCCATCGAACCTCTCGACGTTCACGACCGACTCGCTCAACAAGGTGCTGCTGGCCGGCAGCTCCATGGGCGTCGTCTCGATCGTCGACATCGTAACAGCGACGCTCACGTGCGAGTGGAAGGCGCACACGACGCGCGTCGTCAAGATTTTCTGGACGCGTGATGATAAAAATGGTTCTTCAGACTCGCTCTTCACCGTCTGTGCAGACTGTACCATCCGCGAGTGGCGTCCTGTTGTCACTACTACTACTACGTCAGAGAACGGAGCCAACAAAAAAGAAGAGCTCCACATGGAGCTGCTCGCGACGTACAAGACTCCAGGAAAGTGCTCGGCGTCCGCTTTGCTTGTGATGGACCGAGTGATGACGCGCAACATTGTCTGCGGCGATGGCCGGGGCAACGTCTTTGTTTTCCAGCGCCCACTCAATCTCCAAGGTCAAAGCAACGACAACGACAGTGAGCCTCAGACGCCAAGCCTCGTGCTGAAGAGCGTCCACGGCCGTGAGCAGGTGACATCGTTCCTCATGCGCGACAACGTCCTGCTCTCGGGCGGTCACGACGGGTACCTCTGCTCCTACTTAGTCGACTTCACTACACCAGAAGGAGAGCTGAGCCTCAAGTTCATTGGCCACGATTCGATCAAGGGCATGACGACGATCAAGAATTTGTGGTGGAATGACAACCAGGAACTCCTGGTGCTGGGCTTTTATGCGTCGCAGGCGATTCTGCACAACTTTACATCACAGTACCGCCTGTTCAGCATCGAGTGCGGCGGCTGGCGGCGCCCACATGCGCTCGTGACAAAGACGATTGATAGCTCGCTGGCGCACACATTCCTGTTCACGCCGCCCGTGACGAACAAGGCGGACCTGCTGGAGCTCAAGATTCATTCAACGCTCACGCAGTGCGCACCAACTTTTGCGCAACCCGTGTTGGGCAAAGCCTCGTTGCACCACCAGTTCCACGGTAAGATGACGACGTGCGTGGCCAAGCTCGGCGTCGACCGCCTCGTCACAGCTGCCGAGGACAACAGCGTCAAACTGCACAAGCTCACGCTCTCTCAGCCAGTCATTATCTCAGGCGGTGAGCCTAAGGCTACAGCTGAGGCTCGCTGGCAGTGCATATCGACGGGCGTGGCCCACACAACCACCGTGCGCGCGCTGACCTCATTTAGAGTGCGTGATGCCTACATCCTGCTCTCTGGTGGTGGTAAGCAGCGCATTAACGTGTGGAAGGTGAGCGACGGAGTGGACGTGATCGAGCACGTGTGCGGCTTTGAGAAAGAGGACTCGCTTCAAGACCATCGCATCTTGGGGCTCGAGACCTTTGTGCTCCGACCACCAGGCTCTGATAAGGATGAAGAAGAGCGCTATCGCCTGGTGGCCGCATGCAACTCGGAGGGCGCAGTGCAGCTGCTGCTGCTCGACCTCGTGCTGGCGAAATTGATGGAAGTGGGCGAGGTGAGCTCGTCCAAGAAGCCCATCCTCTCCTGCGCAGGTTTCCAGCAACAAGGTGAGAATGGTAACGTTGTGGCAGTACTGGCGGTGGGCTCGACGGACGGTATGATCAGCGTCTGGAACTTTGCTGGACTCGTGAGAGAATTGGAGGTAGCCGTCTTGGACCAGCAGCTCCTCCATACAAGCACCAGTGCAGCACTGACAGACCTGGTGCCCGTGACGTTGTATCTGGCGCACGACATGGGCGTCAACTGCCTCGCGATCGCACACCACGACGCCGAGACCTTTTCGATCATCAGCGGTGGCGACGACCAGAACGTGCGCCTGCGCGAGCTCTCGACCACGTCACTCCTGTTGCTACAGTCAGATGGCGAGAATGAAGCCGGAGCGGTGAGCGACACGCGCGCGATTAATGCGAGCGGCTCGGCAATCAAGGCGATCTACTCGGACGGCCGCGTTGTGTTCATCGCGGGCTATGACCAGCGCGTGAGCAAGTGGGCGATCGTCTCTGAAGATAACGGTAACAAGAAGGCAAAGAAGACGCTTGTGTGGCAGTGCGCAGCGTTCTCCGAGTGCGCCGACATTGCGAATGTTGCGGTCTCGGAGGAACCAGAGAGCTGTGGTGACAATGAGAATGGCGCGCATGTGGTCGTTGTCGTCGGACAGGGGCTGCAGACGTTCCGCTTCCGGAAGTGAGGGCTCCTGAAACCAGTTTCTTCCGTGGCCACCAGTCAGTTGCCTTCCAAGTCAACCAAGGCATCTGCGAAGTATTACTAGGACAGCAGGCATTTCATATCCGACAGGCGACCACTGTTTCCCAGTGATTCCAACAATTTTGATTAAAAACTCGCCATAGACACACCGAACAGCATGCCAACCAGGAATCCTATCATGATATCCTACTATGTACTACGCTACTTCGAAGTACGAGCTTAGTTCTCGACAAAAACCACGAGCTTGTCCACGCAGCACGCAACACTTGTCAGTGGATGAGGTTGCTGCAGGCGCCGTCACGTCCACGTACTCTACAAAGTCTGTATCACGAGTGACGGGTTCGAGTGAACGTACGCACGCTAGTGCTCCTCTCGCGAACAGCGGTCTGCTGTTCTTTATCAGGTCGTGAAGCCTCGCCCCAATGGGATTTCTGCTGCTGTTGTTCTCCACCAAACAAGCTTTAGCCACGAAGCGAGGAAACCTTGGAAATGCAACGCACCAAAGGAGCGACTCCAAGTCGGGCCGATTGCGAGTCGTCCATCGCGTCACGACGAGCCTGCGCGCAGTACCGTGCGAGGAGACCACGAGTCCGAGCACGCGGAAGATGTTGCGCAGGAACCGGAGCCGCATGAACTCGTCCCACGACGCAAATTCTCCCTCATCTTGGTCTTCTCGCAGCACGAGACTCGGGAAGTCGTCCAAGAAGATCACGCACGGTCTGTTGCAAGCTAGCAGCAGCAACTCACATTTGACTTCCTCCCGATTTTCCTCTTGCTGCACGAGCGTCTTGTCACCAGCCACGAGCGCGTGGTTGAACGCAAACGTGTATTGGAATTCTGGTGGTCGATCTTGTGTGCTCAACTTTCGCGGACTCGAGCGACACTGTGCCTGGAATGTCAGTTCTGTGCTTGCAAAGCAATATCTAACAGGAACACAACGCAATTCTCCAACACTCTCTTATCCCATGACGACCCAACCATTCAGAGAGCAACATTGTCAGCACAAGTGAACCTACGCAACTCCCAACCTTCTTGCTTGACGTGGAAATGGCATTTTATTTTCTCCTTCTTTTCTCTCTCTCGCTCGATCGTTTCCTCCACGCACCACACGCACTCCACTCTCCTTCCTGTCAAGATAGAAGTCTTGAGGGGAAGTCGTGTGAGTCGGCGAATGAATAATAAGGTGAGCTGAGAGGATCAAACTTCTGAGCAAATGCATCCATCACCTGGTCCTCTTGCCCTTCCTCCTCCTGCTCCTCTGCGATCGCTCTCCCTTCGCTTGTTCTCTTCTCCATCAAGCGTACCACAGATGCAGTATGCTGAACACGAAATGCTTGGACGGCGGTCAGGAATGAGGTAGACGGGCGCGAAGGGGACGGTTGGCTTGGTGGCGGCAAATGCAATCAAAATCCATCTTCGTCATAACGCGGTCAACGCCAACTGCACGGACGATCTCATTCTCTCTCTTCTCCTCTCTCTTGCATGCTTGTTGTTTCTTCTTTTTTCTGTTCTTGTTTAGTTGTAAATGTCGTGTTGATGCTGGTGCTGCAGCTGCTTACTGCTCACCGCCAAACGTATTCTCACCGCTGTACGTGATGTAGAGGAAGCCATCCGCATCCTTCTGCTCTTCGTAGATGTTGGACATCAGGGCAGCTACAGCGTCACAAATACAAAGAAAAAAAGGTGTGAGTGGAAGTCTTCATCATTAGAGCTCAATAGGGACGAAGAGTTACGTACCAGTTGGAGGAAGCACGTTGTTGATGAAGATGAAAATGGCCTTTTCTGGGCTCAACTTGATGCGCTTTCGGATCACGTACACGAATTGCCCGACCGTCAGGTCCGCTGGCACCAAGTATCTAAAGCAAAGCAGAACAATTCACTCAGTCTAATTTAGCAACCACACAGTTTGGTAAGGATGGGCACGTACTTCTTCTTGTCAATGTCCGGGATGTCACTGCGGTCCGCTTTCTCGCAGATCACCTACAAGACACACAAGAACAAGGCATGATGAGGAAAACGCCTCCTATCGCTGACCAAAGAGATCTAACAACAAACGCACTGGAATGCGGTCTGGGTACTTGGATCGAATGCGCTGCGCTTCGATCTGGCGCTTCTCTGTTATTCATCCCACATGAAACAAGTCAGTTGATGAGTTCACACGAGCTTCACGATGTTGAAAGCATCTGAATATTACCGAATGGGTGTTCCTTCTTGAATGAGCTCATTATTGCGGATTGAAAAGAGAGCTGTAAAGCTAAGCATAACGAGAGAAACGAATCGCAAGCCGTCAGCACACCACGACCACTTCTACGCAGCACGATCATCTCCACACACACACAAACACACGCGACGCCTCTGTCTCTCATAAACCCACACACTACTAACTACAACATTCAATCGACCCGGCTTCGTTCACGCCAGAGAGCAGCCCTCATACACAGGAACACAATCACACACATGCGAAGAGCGCAGACGATAGTAGGCGTCCACACCCTTTCTATCGATCGAGACACACATACACACACAGCAGCAGCAGTAGGTGCTACCTGCCGCCGCCAGTACGAGCCGTCGGACGCACCTTGTCGTTGGTTTCTGGGCTTGGCAACTTCGGTTGTTCTTCTGCAGCTTCTCCGGGATTGTGCTTGCTGCGAGGGGCGCTCGCTGCTGGTTTTTGTTCCGCCCATACAAACAAACAAATTTTCTTTTTCTCAGACTCAAAATGCGATGAGACCTTGAGACACAGATTTGAGGAATGTATGTGACTGGGCATTTTGAGAGTATACCGGTACCCACTTGCCAGCTTTGTTTGAGTATCACTATACATAAAATAGTATACTCTCGACCTCTCCGGATATGAACGAAGTTTGGCCGTGATTCGTTGACTTTATTTATGAGCGATCTGTGTCGTTAATATTTTACGGCAAAGGACGAGGACGCAAAAAAAGATCGAAGCCTTGGGACGTAATTTCGAGAGATTTAGCATAAGTTGGAGAATGTTAGGCTAATTAGCTGGATAGGAGATTCGAGAAACAGGTAAATCATAGTAGGGAAAGGGTTGAGAATCAGGACATTTCGCCCAATATTCGTATCTTTGGGTAACTTCTGGGTTCCCAAAACTGTTGTTATTGTTTTGGGGCAAAAGTCGTAGATTGGCTTGTTCTGGGCTCCTACAGTCGAAATGGATAGGACTTGAGGCAACTTCAATCCTGACTATGCATGCTGACTTTCGCACTCTCGTCCCTCTGAAGCAACAACATGCCGCCCAAGAATCTCTTCCCATGCAGCAATGTATCACCCTCGTTGGGACTACCGAGGACATGCTCGTTGATTGCATATTTGCATGCCTCGTGAATCAGAACTGGTTACATGCTGCTGAAACTCGGATGTAGCCATCTTGGAGAAATGTGACTGAGCATGTTGGTTGGTAGCACATCATTCATTTTTTTAATGCGCCTGATAAATAGTCCATACAGCCACAATAGAGCAGGTTTTCTCTATCTCTCTACGTGGACTTGGCCTTCGTGGGCGACGCGAACTCCCAGGGCTGCCACAGGTTCTGGGTCGACTGCCTCTGCAACGGCGCGAGGCGACGCGCGCTCCCGTCCGTTGAGATGTCGATCTCCACGCCCGTCATGTCGAGTTCACCGTCATCGCCCGCGACCGCTTCATCCTCATCATCACTCGCGTTGATCACTTCAATGTGGACAATCGTCGTCGCGTTTTGCGGTTCCTCGTGGCGCTTGGGCTGCGTCGTCGACGCGCAATGCCCGGGTTTGTGGAACGACATCTTGCGTTGCAGCGCCTTCTGCTGATCCTGCTTCACTTGTTCTCTGAACGCCTGCTCCTGGCTCACGCGCTTTGAGTGCACGGGCTTCTCGACCTGCAGCATCTTGACGATCCCATGGCCGCGGCGGAACTCGATTTTGCTCTTCTTCGGGTCCGCGATCGCCGAGAAGTGCTCGGGACTGAGCGCGTTGTAGATGATTTTGAAATTCAGGAGCGGTGGGATCGTCGCATTCTTCAGGAAAAAGTCGCGCACGCGCGCGAACGGCAGCTTGCTACACGAGATGCACTTTGGGATCGCGGAGAACGTGTGCGACGCGAGCAGGCGCGCGAACTGGTCGAGGCTGCTCTTGCGCTGCGCGATCACGTCCGGGTCGCGTGAGTTGAGCAGATGCCGCCGCGGGAATTCAAAGCTGTTAAGCGACTGGAAGAACCAGCGACAGCCGAAGCACTGCTGTACCATGCGCCGTGTGAAGAACGCCAGCAGGTCGTCGCGGAGCTCGAGAAACTCCGAGTACCGGCGCTGCACCATCCACTCCATATTGGACGTGGAAAGTACCGAGCGAATGACGTACGCCGTCTTTCCATTGACGTCGGTCACGTCGACGATGCCCACGAGCACCTTCGGCGCCATGCTGCCGGGGCCGCACGAGATCTGCGAGTACGAGCTGTCTTCGATGATCTCCATCTCCATGTTGACGTCGGGGGCGGCCACGAGAGACGTGCAATGAGGCAGTGCTGCTGTAGTAAGATGGGAAATGCGATGCGAGCGGTGCCATTGTCTCCATCTATCACATAGCGCCTCGGCTCGTATTGCTTTCCTGAAGATCGGGCGCCTATCACATATGCGAGTGAAGTCTATAGAAATAGATCACTAGAAATAGCTGCTGGTTTTTTTTTAGCATGATAAGACCCACGCGAAGCCAAAAGCGAACATGTCTGGCGACATCATCAGTGCGCATGCATAGATAGAGCGCTTTGCCGCGAAGCGGCTTTCCAAGAAAGTGTCTGGAGCAGCTTGATGGCCCTTTGCATTGCGGTGGCATGTGTGCGCTTTGCCAGCCATCGCCCTCTTTCATCTGCATGAGCCCAAGGGTCGACTCGACGGCCTGAACGGACGGACGGACGTTGATGATGCCGATGGCGCGCTCTGAATGTGCTGCAGGATCGCTCCGGATGACAGGCCATTGGATACGCAGCTCTTGGAGATCGTATGTGATCGCCACATTGTGGCCAGCGTGGAAGTGACCTCGAGAAAATGTACAGGGCATCGCATTTACAAAGGATTTATTATATGCACTCAGCCTGAAGCTACAGAGTAAATATACCTTGTAAAATGAGTAGCAGCACTTTGAAAGGTTTCCGGAAGTTTCTTTGCGCCCATCTGGTTGTGTGCGTCTAGGTGGGTGGGTGGAGCGAAAGAGGACGACGTTTGCGTGTGGTTTTACTACGGTGCTTTTCTGACTTTCTTGCCTTCCGGAAACCTCGCGGCATACAAACTCCCATACTAAACCAGACATACGCGCACTGTCTCGCTCTGTTTTTTTGCCTTTGTCATCGTCACTCCTTTCCTCTCCGCATTATTTGATTCCTTCCGGAGCCATCATCACCTCTGCATCTCTCTCTCTTTGTATCGCTGCCTCTACGGAAATGTCTGTGATGGCGGCGGAGCGATCGGCTGGCGACGCGGCCACGGACGTCAAGACTGCAGCAGCTGCTGCTAACGTGGATGACGCTAATGCCGGCGCCACTGCGGACGTGGCGACCGAGTCCAACGCATTGAAAGCGGAAGAGCTGGAAGGAGGAGAGCATGAGAGCGACACGGACGAGGACAACCAGTTCGAGGACGCGCTGGAGCAGGAAGAAGAACTGGAGGCTGAAGCTGACAACAACGACAACAATATTGAGGACGAACTCAAGATGGCGGTTCCTGCGATGGAGCAGAGCGAGAGTGACGCTGTTACTTCAGTCACTGCGCATCAATCAGTCGAAGAAGAAGAGGTGGCTGCGCCATTCACATCAAGCGGCCAGGTCGTCATTTCCTGCAAAGCCGGTGACGCCAACACGGTTTCTACTGCACCCATCAGCAGCAACGAAGAAGCGACCTGCCAGTCAGCTCCAGTGTCCAAGAAGCCTTCTTCTCCTGTTACTGAAGCGACAACGGAAGAGCCGGCGCCACGCCAGCTGCCCTTTGTGCCGCGACACGAACAGCAGAGCCAGCAGCAACGACCAGCGACGGCGAGAAGCGCCATTAGCAGGAAGCCCTTTGTGCCACTGCCGCCATCGAAGAA
Organism: Globisporangium cederbergense; assembly: GCA_023334245.1. Classification (NCBI taxonomy): domain Eukaryota; phylum Oomycota; class Peronosporomycetes; order Pythiales; family Pythiaceae; genus Globisporangium; species Globisporangium cederbergense. The sequence continues at coordinate 92,483 of JAASGO010000001.1, read as the reverse complement.
CTGGCGCACGATGGCGCTCCGCTCGAACGGCCAGCTGAGCCGCATCATGCAGGCGGCGCTGCTCAAGACCCTGCTACATGCGATCCGCCGCGGGTCCGCCGAGGGCGTCAAGGTCGCGATCGAGCGCGGCGTGTCGCTGCAGTACATCGACAGCCGCAGCCGCAACTTGATCATGTACGTGCGTTGGTTGATGAGCTGGAATGAGTGACCGACCGACCACGGGGCGCGATATGTGTGAGCTGGTGTAAGCAGTCTCACTGACGTTGTTCGTGCTTATTTTCTGTGCCTCAGGCTTGCGACGAAATGTGATACGGACGCGAGATTGCAGATCGCAATCATCCTGTCTGATGCTGGCTGCGACATCAACCACAAGGACCAGTTGGGGTGGAGCTGTTTGCACTACGCGTGCGCGAGTGGAGCTCTTGACGTTGCCACCGAACTGATTCGACGGTACGCCTACGAGCTTTTGCTTTATAAGATGATCTTCCATACATTGAGACTGACTGAATCCTTGATGGGGGCAACAGTGGCGCTTGCGTTGAGTACAACCCGTACGGCTATGGCCCAGAGGACTTCATCATCCCGAAAGTGGCGCGAGCGAAGAGTCTGCTGCAGCACACGGAGCAACTCCAGCACGAGGAAAATGTGAAGATGTGCTGGGATTTTTTCCGAAAGAACTCGGAGAAGTCTGGTTACGGCGTCAAGTGCCGCTCGGTACGTCATTTGCAGGATTCTAATTGCCTCAAATGCTTGAAGTTCTCATGGTAACGATGACTTTTTTGCTTTTACAGCACTGTGATCTGGGAAAGCCGCTGCGGATCAAGTTTCAAGCACCGCAGGGTCACAGCCCACTGGACCGAATCCGTGTGATTGATATGAACTCGGACGTCGCGCTTTGGCTGCAAGTATCGAAGAGCTTCAGCATCCCACCTGGAAACGTTGGCTCGATCACACTCGACTCGGAGACGCTGGACCGTCCGTCCCTCTACCGAGTCTTTTACGAAAAGTATGAGCCAACCCCGATCAAGCTGCCTGCTGAGGTGGCGGAGAACAACTTCTCCATCCGGAACCTGGACACAGGGACCACGGTCTCCGTGGGGAGCGTGAACGATCTAGTGCTGCGTGAGCTGAACAGCACGCGCAACACAAGAAAGACCAAGAAGCTCTCAAATTCCTCAAGAGAAGCGCCGAACTCACAAAAGAACGAGTCGATGCCGCGACGGATGTCGACAACGTAAGTGGTCACCTTCATGTCTGATCTGCTTACTGCCTCTACGATACTGAAGCTAACTCAACTTTTCATTGCCACTTCTAGGCGCTTGCACAAGGCTACAACCGAGACCGAGCGAGAAGAGACTGAAGAAGAGGTCGACGAGTCTGAATTCTCAGCGGACGAAACGATTACGATGACGGAAATTGCCGAGCACCCTACTGTCCACAGCATCACGGGCGTGTACAAGATCGTCGGGATGGCGATCGTGAGCGTGTCCACGCTCAAACGAGTGAAGGCGAACGAGTACGAAGTCGTGATCAAGAACAGTGGTGCGATGGGACTTCAACTAGAACCGAAACGTGACGCGAAGATGCGATCCACAAAGCTCATCGTCCGCCGGAGCTCGGGACAAACCGCTGCAGTTAACCCTGGTGATTGTCTTGTGGCGATCGGACGCGCCAACATCGAGCACGCTGGTCTGAAGCACACGCTGTGGGAGCTGAATGAGGCCAAGCGACCACTTGTGCTTCGCTTCCGACGGGGCAACGCGAACGAGAAGAAAAGTTTGTTCGCGAGCCTCCGCAAGCTCTCTGGTCCACGACCGCTGGTTGCTATCGCTGTGTAGTCAAGTCGTTGGTGCTGGACGAGCATCATAAATATTAGATCAGGGGAGAAAGACGAAGCCTGAGCTGCCGCATGGAGAAGAATCACCATGGCAACGAGCGTCTGGTTGCAAAACCAGCTAGCTCTCAGCCAGCAGCGATGAAGGATAGGAGGGTGGAATGCGTTGAGAATTGTTCAAATGAAACTTGAAATTGTGTGGAAACAGATCGAGCAACATGAAATGGATGTGATGTGGTGGTGGAGAGTACATTTATTTGGTTGCAAGCCCGTAGAAGACACTGAAATTCGTCAGAGCATCGGGTGGCCTTTCTCGACGTGGCAGTAGTGGAACGACTTCTCCCGACGTGCGCAGAAGCCGCAGACCTTGCCAGACGTGGAGCACACGTCGATCACATGCAGTGGGTTGCTCTGTGTAAGAAGAAACAATCATAGCTCAGTCAGTCAAACACTATTTTGGCTACCTTGAGAAGAGAACTACCACGCATCGCTTACCTTGAAGTGGTCGAGGAGGTCATCTGGATGCACTTGCATCGTCACACCCGCTTGCGCGTCGAGCACAGTGGCGGGGTCTGCTTGGCCCTTGGCCCGCCACACGTACCAGACTTGCGCCTCCCACCACGCTGGCTCCTCGGACCCCGCATTCTGATACTATATCACTCATATCACAAGCATGTGAGAAAACCAAATTCAACCACAAGCATCATCATTTTCGACTCGTTCAAGCGCAAACTCACCGCGACGGCCACAAACGAGCCTGGCTGCAGGCTCGACGCCCACTCCTTCACCTGCTGGCCGAAGACCTTGGGCGCCCGGCCGCGCTTGTACGCCTCGCGCAACAGCCACTCACCGTCCTTGCCGTTCGCGCGCCGATGCAGCCATGGCTCGTGCTGGTGGAACTTCCATGTGTTCGGGAGCACCACGAGCGATGGGTCGTTCGGATCGATCTCCACGATGCCGAACGTCCAGTGCGCGAACTCGGTGCGCATCTGGCCTGTTTTGTAGCCCGTGTAGTACACCAGCAGTCGGTGCACCTACAGCATTGTAACATGACAAGATGAAGCACTTGGCTGGGTTAGTTGGTGGTCCATGACAGAGTACTGAAGGTAGGTCGGCTGGCACACAACAGTATCTATCCGAGCAACAACGTACGCAGTTCATCTGGACGTGCAGGTAGCGCACCCACGTCTCGGTCTCCTGTTTCTCCGTTTTCAGAATTATCTGCGTACGCGACGGTGCCGACACAAATGCCCGCGTCCCACGCTCGGCGATCATCTCAGCTTCTTTCTGCATTGTTTTACTCACCTGCAAAGCATGAAGCACACACGACAAGCAAAGCACCAGGCTCGATCAGTCTTTGTACGAGTCCACCATTGACTAACAGTAGCAACAATTAGCACCACGCACCATGCTCAGCCTCGCGAGGTCCGCAGGCGACAGGAACACCGAGATGAGCTGCTTTGTCTCGATATCGAAAAGCTGCAGGTTCGTGACTGCTCGGTAGCGGCGAGTGGTCGTCGCCCGCTTCTTCTTGGACGGCATCGCTGTGCTACTCTCATTGCCACTCGCCTTGCTCCTAAGAGCAACGGCCACTGAGCCGTCAGTTGCGTTGTGCTTGTCCTTCGCCTCGCCATCGTCTCGCGGCGTCTGCTTCTTCTTCTTCCGCCTCGCAGACGCGACGAGGTTCTTCTGGAAATACGCGCTCTGCAGCCGCAGGAAGCAGGAGCAGACCTCACGCCGATTGCAGCTACGCGTGTGGATCATCTTCTGCGTGCCATGTGGTGACGGTGACGCCATCTCCGCAGTCTGTTCGCGGCCTGCGCGCTTTGCCGCGGCGTCCGGCACCACGCCGACCGTCTGGAGTATCTTCGTCTGCTCCATTTTGTTTCCCATTTGTGAACGACCAGCCATACAAACGCCAAGTCTCTATCAGCGACTTCAGTCCTATGTTTATTACCGACGACAGCGGGTTACGCGTCCTTCCGCCAAAACATCGCACTGTTTTAGCTGAATACACTTGGCGTTTGTATGGTTATTGTGCTGAGTTTTATCCAAGATCCAAACAATAAGGAGGCACACAAATCCTCGCGTGCGATACTAAAGTATCAAGGTCAAATCGTTTGGTACCAATGACCTGAGTCACACTTTCTTGGTACCAGAGTCACTGGCAACAGAAAATGTGGGCAGCATCGCACCGCGGGCGCGCATCTGCTGCATGCAGCCGCTCGCTACCGAGCGTCGTACGCTTGGCCTCCACTTCCAGTGCTGCGGCTGGTAGTAAAGCGGTGAAAGTTGCAGCGGTCAGTCGCGTGCGTGGCACCCGCGATTTGCTCGCTGAGGATGCCGAGCAGCACCAGCAAGTGCTCCAAGTGCTGCAGCGAACGGTGGGCGGCTACGGATTCCGACCGGTACGCATTGAATAGGAGAGCAAAAGCAGTGCATTGCATGAGCTGCGATGCTGCGTTTACTCTAGCATCGTGCTATCGCAGTGATACTCACACTGGTTGATCGACGTATGCAGATTCAAACGCCGCTTCTCGAGTACACGGACCTCTTTTCGCGCTCGCTCGGGGACGGATCAGACATCGTCATGAAGGTTTGGTTGTTGCCTGTCATGCGGCTTTTATTGCAGCGCATTGGATGTGTGTGGTGGCAGGAATGCTCACTGTTGCGCTGCGTATCGATCTACCTGTTCGCTTGGGCTGCTGCCGCTGCAGGAGATGTACACGTTCAAGGACAACTCGGGCAAGAGCGTGACGCTGCGACCGGAAGGCACTGCTGGTAAGTAAAAAGGCTCTTCATTCAAGTGTTTTTCGCAATTGCGATGTGCTACGCTGAGAGATTTCTAATCACGTTGCGGTGTACTGATACTTTACGTAGGAATCATCCGCGCGCTGCTGAGCAACAGTCTCATGTTCTCGCTGCCGCAGAAAGTCACGTACTCCGGGAGCATGTTTCGGTGCGTTTTGCTTCATCATGATGATCAATTAACTGCTCATGATGCGCATTTGCAACTAAGTGATCGTCATGACTCTCATGCCTCGTCGATTGGTTTGTTCTCAACAGCTACGAGCGCCCGCAGCGCGGTCGGTACCGTGAATTTCAGCAGTTCGGTGCGTCAAGAACAATGCTGCCAAAAGTTTGCATTGCTTACACTATACGTGTATGTATATTCACGAACACTGATGGTGTCTTGCAATCCAGGCGTCGAGTTCGTGGGCTCCTCTGGGCCATCCGTCGACGTTGAAGTAAGACACTTCGTTCACCAGCAGAGCCCAAATCACACACACTAAAAAGGTATTTCAACCTATTTTAGGTCATCGCAATGGCGGCGGACGCTTTGGAAGCACTGGGGATCCGCAACAAGGCCGTGCTGGAGCTCAACTCGCTCGGCGACGCTGAAAGGTACTGTCAATCTCTACTGCCAGCCGTTGAGCCACAAGGCTGGGTCTGACATGTCTCCTTTGCATTCATAGTCGCGGACGCTACCGCATCGCGCTGGAGGAATACTTCTCCCAGTACAAGAGCGAGCTCTCGGCAGACAGCATCAATCGGTACGTGCAAGCTCTTTATGCGAAACCATGCGCTGAACTCCTATTAGTATTGACCATTGAGCTATCCGGTCGCTTTGTATTTCTCTCTCACTGTTATTAGACTGGAGCGCGGGAGCGTGCTGCGCATTCTTGACTCCAAGAGCGAAGAAGACAAGAAGTTCGTCGCCGACGCGCCTCGTCTCGAAGCGTATCTCTCGAAAGAGGCCTCGGCACGCTTTGACGCAGTGCTGGGCGGTCTGGAGGCGCTAGGCATTCGCTATCGCCACAATGCGCGTCTCGTGCGAGGACTGGTGTGTTTCTTAGGGAGCAATCTGTTTGTATCTCTTCAATTGGTTTATGTGTGAGGAGCTCACTTGTCCACATGCTCTACTGTTGGCCGCGGTCAGGACTACTACAGTCACACAGTGTTCGAGTTTGTCGAGAACTTGTCGTCCACCGATGACGAAGAAGGTGAAGCCGGCAGTGGTGGGATCGCTGTGCTCGCCGGCGGGTGCTATGACAACCTCTCCGAGACGCTGGGCGGGCCGCCCGTGTCGTGCATCGGCTGGGCCGCCGGCGTCGATCGTCTCCACCTACTTCGTGAGGCGAGCACTTTGCCAGACAACACCATTGCTGTAAGCTGCGTGACTGCCGTGTGCCGTTGAAACCTGACTTGAGGAGATTGGCTGACTGGACGGGTTAATGTTGTTGTTGTTTGCAGGTCGTTCCTGTGCTCGTCGGTGATGACCAAGATATCGTGCTGCACGAGGCCATGCGCGTCGCTCATGTAAGTTCTTCGCTCGCTATCTCGGTACAAGTAGCTCTGGGTACTAACAAACAAACACACTGGTCTTTTTGATTGCAGAGGCTGCGCCAGCGAGGGCTCACGGTACACTTCTGTCACGGTCGAGGCAATCTCAAGAAGCAGATGAAGGTAAAGTTTGCTTCTTTCGAAGACTTCAAGCGGGTGCTTGTGCTCACAAAGCGTATACATGGCATCGTTTGCTTTTTTAGGCCGCGGAGAAGTCCGGCTGCTTGCACGCCGTGATCCTGGGCAGCGAAGAGGTCCAGAACAAGTTCGTAAAGGTCAAAAACCTTGAAAAGCGACAAGAGGAGCAGGTCGCGCTTGCGGATCTGGACGCATTCGAGTTCGAGCAATAGAGGGAATAGTGAGCGAACAGACTTTGAGTTCACAACTACTTGACCTCGCCATTCTCATCCACAGGATGACACGCAATAGAGACACAGAATCACCAACGAGCATCAAGGGTCAGTCTTTTGGTTCTTGGACATACAAATCGTACACAATACAACTCTCAGTCAGCTATCACGGTGAGCCTGGAAAGAGCTCGTGGTCGTCATCGGCATTGTCGTCGCCGCTGGAGTTCTGGTTGTCCTTGTCAGTCTCTTCACCAAAGGCGTACTCTGCGCCAGCCTCGAGCTCCTGCAGCTTGCGCTTCTCCTGCTCCAGGAGCTGCTCGAGGCGCAACTGGCGCCGCTGCCGGGCCTCGAGCTTGCGCTGACGGCGGTCCTCGTCTTCGCGCTCCTGCATGTCGATCATCCATTGGTACTTGGACGTCGTGAGCCCGAGGAAGTTGGCGACGACCTCGCCGGCAAAGTCGAGACCGTCCCACGTCTTCTCGCCGGACCAGCACGCCCACTGCCACGCCGTCTGCGCGTACGAGGACGCGACCTCAGTCTCCTCAGGGCTGCTTGATTCGTGCTTTTGCGGCTGCCGTTGTTGTGATTTCAATGGCGTCGTGGCCTCTTCGTGGGCGGAGTCGTGTTGGTTGGCACTGAGCTCCGAGTCGTAGTGCATCATCATGGCGTTCAGGAAGCGGCGAGTTCTTTCGATTGGAAACTGGTTTGTGAGAAGAATCAACGGAAGTAGTGATGGTGGTTTCACAACGAGACCCGTAGTGGTGGAGGCTTGTCAATGAATGCATTTATCCAATGGGTCGTCAAGCCTGGTGCGAAACCCCAGTTTCGTCACCTTTTTTTGGAGGGGGGACTCAAGAGCGCCAAACCATTTGTGGACCTCCGAGTCTGGATGGAGAGCTCGACGACAATGGCTGATCACTGTGTCTTGAACAACGGGTTGTAATCAACCAAACTCACATCATGTACTACAGTGCGTTCGTTAGTCAGGAGGGGGTTAGGAACACTTACATCTTGACAAGTTGCTCGGAAGCACGTAGTCTTCGTTCATCTTCATTCTACTTACGACGTGCTAAGAGTGAGAGATAGGCACTCAGTCATCGTCGCTCGAGATGTCGCTGTCGAGGACAGGGTTCTCGTGCGGGGAAATCGACGAAATCGATTTCTTCGACTTCGATGACTGTCGCGAGTTCTTTTTTGGCAGCACCAGCTTTGCTTTCTTCCGACTGCGCGCATTCGGCTTTGACACTGGCACTGGAGCGGCTACTGCTGCTGCTGGCTCTCGTTCGGAAACTGATTGCGACGCTTTCTCGGAATCTTGAGACATATGACGAGGTCGAGTGCGACTTCTCTTTGCAGCAGGAGGCTCAGCGGTCTCTACAGCGCCCTCACTGTCCGCTTTGGCTGACGATCTCCGAGCAAGTTTCTTGTCTTCGTGCGCAGAGGCGGCCTCATCTGATGATTCGAGCACCAGTTCCAGTTTCGGGGAAATTTTCTTCTTCTCGTGCGGAGAAGTCTTCTTCGAAGGTTCGAGCACCAGTTCCATCTTCGTTGGCTTGATCGAGCTCTGCACAAACAACAAAAGTGAAAAAAAAAGTGTCAGACTTTCACGCATCACACATACAGGAGGTTCTGTCACAGGAAACGCACCGTCTCGATCTCGGCGCACGAGTTGCAGACCCAGTTCTCCTTCGATTTCTTCGCAGCCTGACGACCCGACATGTTGACGCACTTCGGATGGAAGTTCAGACTGCACGACACACAGTGCAGCGACAAAAACGGGTCCTCTGGGTCATCTGATCCGCACACACAGTATTTCTTCGGCTCCGCGTGCTTCGCTGCGGCGTGCTCTTTGCAGTACAACGAGTATGGAGATCCAATGAACTCGCCGCCGCACTCAATCGCGCACCGCAGGTGGTAGTTGCAGCGGCATTTTTCCACAACGCAGCCGACAGTCGCGCCAGACTCTTTGCACTTGGAGCACTTGAGCTGCCGTCCTCGCTTCAGCGCGCGAGGCAGGTTGCAGAACACTCCGTTCGTTTTCACATACACTTCGGGCGAGTGAAGCGCGCAGTTCAGGTGAACAAACACCATCTCGACCGACTTGTCCTGGAACTGCAGGCGCACAGGCGCCTCCACGAACGTGCCTTCAATCGACGAAGCAACAGGATCGGCCTGCTTGGCTGCTGCTGTCTTTGTTTGGGTCGATCGACTCGATCGGCGAGATTTTCCATTCGAAGGTGGCGGATCGTCAGTCTTGACCAATGTCTCTGCGACAACGTCGCCCTTGTGGCAGAACCCGCAGATCTTCACCAACGGGATGCTCGCTCGCTTTCGCTTGCCAGGAGTTGATTCGGCATCCACATCTTCGTCAGCATCAGCAGACGATCCGTGTCCAGCTTCGTCCACGCCTTCACTTCCGTTGGCTTCAACAACTTTTGCTGCTGATCCGTTGCTGACCGATGCTGATTTCTTAGCGCCGGCTTTCAATGGAGTCAACAGTTTCTTCTCTCTCAGATGCGTGGCGCAGATCATGAGGTTGGTTGATAGCCGCATGAACTGCTCCGTGGATTTCATGCAATGCGGGTGGAAAGCCTGCGAGCAGTGGATGCAGCTCACAACATTCACAGGCTTCTTGGACGACTTCTTCTGTTCGTCGGCAGAACATCCATGGCAAAAATGACTCGGACATCGGAATCGTTTCTTGCCGACCCACTCAACACGCGGGTGCTTCGCCAAACAGCCCTTGTGGTAGAACCGTCCACACTTTGCCATCGAGCACTGGATAACGCCGAACTCTACACCCATCTCGCCCACTTGCTTGCAAATCAAACACATGTGACGCCCAGCAGCACAGTCGGGACACAGCCAGTGGTCGTCGTCAGGTTCAGTGTCCATGCCGATGCACTCCAAGTGGAACGAACGGTGGCAAGGACCGTCGCACAGGAGAATCAAGCCACCGTCGCCACAGAGTGTGCACAAGTCATCGCTGTCGTTGATGACCCCACCTTCGAACTGAATCGGAACTGGCTCCGCAATCGCTGGCGCAACCTTCCTTTTCTTGTTGTTCGCTTCCTTGCCTCTGTTTGAACTGAAGATGAGTTTCTCGCGAGCCTGCTCCTTGCGTGCTGGTGGTCTACCTCGCTTTCCTGTCTTCTTCGACGGCTTCTTTCCTCCAATGGCTTCGTCGTCGTCATCTTCAGCGGCGCTGGGAACGTCATCGTCACTGTCAAGACCATACATCGCTCCGGATGTCGACTTCCTCTTCTTGTTTAGAGTGCTATTGTCGAGGTCCTTCTTTGACGGAAGCACACGGCAGCTTCGCACGCGCGATTTCTCGAGCTTGTTCAAGTAACTCTTCACCAAGTCCAATTGCTCGGCGGAAAACTCTTTTCGGTACTTTGTTGTCACAGCGTGCAGGATCTGGATCGCGATGTCGTATTCGTGCGACAGGTTGGCGCCAAAGCGCGTGTCTTCATCGTTACCGTTCTTCATCTCGTTCACCAGCTCGGTCAGCGCAATATCCAGGTTGCTAATGAACTTGATCTTCGACTGGCGTGAGCTAACCGCACTTCCGTCTTCGAGTTTCATGATCAGCATCTCGACAGACACGGCGCCAGGAAGCACCTTCTCCCAGAAGTTGGGATCGTCAACTGCCAGCTCGCCTGTCGAACCTTCAGCTACAAACGACGATCGATCAACAGACATGCCACCGAGCGACTTGCGCACACGCTTCTTTGCTGGTGACTTGCGAAGGTGGCTCGGAACGGTCGATCCGCCAGCTCCTTCACTGTCATCTTGATCAGCTGTACCCTTGTCCACCACACGGACGTGAGCATTCTCTTTCAAGATCGTCTCGATGTCGCGATCTTGAAACTCCTTCGACGCAGTGTCGTCTTCTTCCATCAGCGCATACGCACCACGCTTTAAGAGCTCCACGAGAACCTCTGAGGACGGCTTTTCTACTTGAGCTGTTTCACTGAATGATGCTGTGCCGAGAATCGCGTGCTCCAACCCGAGCTTACGTGAAGCACGGTCGAACATTTCGCTTTCGTAGGTGTTGCGAGTCACCAGTCGGTAGATCTGCACAGTCTTCTTCTGGCCGATTCGATGGCAGCGGGATTGGGCTTGAAGATCGTTCTGCGGATTCCAGTCGCTGTCGAAGATGATCACCGTGTCGGCAGCGATCAAATTGATCCCCACACCGCCAGCTTTCGTACTCAGCAGGAACACTGTCGACTTGGAGTTCGGACGCGAAAATCGGTCGATTGCGCTCTGTCGAAGGCTTCCACTTGTCGAGCCATCCAGTCGTTCGTAACCGAACCCGTTGATCTCGCAGTAGCGCTCGAGCATGTCCAGTTGTTTCAAAAACTGGCTGAAAATCAGCACTTTGTGGCCCTCACTCTTCAGTTTCGGAAGCAGTTTCGACACCAGCACCATTTTACCCGAGCACTGCACAACCTTGTTCATCACATCGGCAGGAGATGGTCGACTGCCAAGCTCCTCGAGCTCTCGGTCTTCAACGCCCTTGATCAGGAATGGGTGGTTGCAACACATGCGAAGCTGGAGCTGGATGTTGTTCAAAGTAGGAAGGGCGTTCTTCGTTCCTCGGTACAGGAAACTCTTGTTCTTGTCGTAAATCGCGCGGTAGTACTGCTTCTGCAGCGTGGTGAGCTCGACAGCGATAATCGTCTCTTCCTTTGGTGGAATGCTCTTTTCAACATCTTCCTTCACGCGACGGAGAATGTACGGCCCGAGCAGCTTCTGCAGCTCTTCCACTTGCTCCTGCGAAATCAGTTTTCCGAAACTGGCGTTGAACTCGTCCATGTTGTCAAATTTCACTGGCTCCAAGTAATTCAACAGCACCCACAGTTCTTGGATGTTGTTCTGAAGTGGCGTTCCTGTCAGTAGCAGCTTGCGGTCGCATCGGAACGCACGCATTTGCTTCAACACTCGAGACCCAGTACTCTTCAGACGATGGGCTTCATCGACGACAATCAACCGCCAGTGGATCTGCTCCAACTCTTCGAAGTCGGCAAGGAGAGTCTCAAAGGTTGTCAGCAGGATGTTGAACTTGAAAATGGTGTTCCCCATTCCTGGGTAGTACCACTCCTGGTCTCGAATGATGCTTCGCATATCCTTGGCGGTGAACTTGTTCGCTCGATCGCCCACATCGTGATACACGCACACGTTCAGATCAGTCCAGCTTTCGATCTCACGACGCCAGTGCTGGATTGTCGAGAGCGGGACGACGATCAGGTACGGTCCACGGATCGATTCCTCGGTTCGCAGGTGCTCGATGAATGACACTACTTGCACTGTTTTGCCGAGACCCATCTCGTCTGCCAAGATGGACGATCGCTGGGCCTTGAAGCAGGTGATCATCCAATTCAACCCTTCCACTTGGTATTGACGTAGCGTTCTTCCACCCTTATACGTCGGTGACTGCTCGTACGGGATAAACTCGTTCTTCTCATGCTCTGCACTGCTGTCGTGAGCATTGTCTTTCTTGCGCTTGGATGGAAGGAAGCTGGCGAAGTGCTCATGTGGGTCGATGCTGTTGTCGATGACGCCAGCGTACAAGTGCTGCATCGGTCCATTCGGTGAGATATAGCTCGACTGGCTCACAAGTACGGATGACACGGTCGACGACACCACAGGAGTCGAACCGACTTTCAACATGGGCCGGAAGTTTTTGTAGCTGTAGTCGATGTACTCCGATTCGGTCGCCGCGTGCTCGGGAACGATTTCCTGCTGAAGCACCACTTGCTTTGCTACCGAGTACGGTGGGTACATGTACGCTGGGCGGCGTGAGTGGAAGTGGAAGAGAATCAAGTCCGGGGACCGTCCAATGGCTTGGATCACATCTTGGAACGGCAACCCTCCCACAGGGATGTTGTTCACCGCAACAAGAACGTCGCCAGGAGAAATCACGCGGGACGCCTCAGCGGGACCGATTTGACCAGTACTGAGGGTCTGAAACCCAAGTACTGAAGCGCATTCAGCGTCAGTGACACCCAAACGCAAGCCAAGACCGTGCTGCGTTCGTCGCAACGCAACGCAGAACTCGGTGAATGTCGGAATGCCGGCGAAGCTCGTAGCTGGAAACTTGGAGTTGTACTTGACTGCTTTTGGAACCGGCTTCAGTTCGGTCGGGTAGCCAAGTGCGATGTGCTCAACGATAGAGCTCAGCACATCAGCAACTTCGTCTTCAAGTTTCTTCTTCGAAGGCGAGTCTTCGTTGTAGTCGTCGTACTCAGCTTCAATCACACCTGGATACATCGGACGAAATGGAGCCACTTCATCGTCATCATATTCGTCGTCTGACGAGTCGGCGTTCTCATCCTCGGAGTAGTCTTCGTCTTCTTCTTCCTTCACATTTGCAGCTCCAATCAGGTGCTGCTTCTTGCTCACATACGCGTTCGAAAACACACCACACTGCTTTAGCACATCCTTGTCAGGCGCGTGGTTGTTCAAGAGGCAGTGGAACGCATAAAGTTGCGCTTTCACTTGCTCCACCATCCTCAGCTTCAGGTACTCGGGACTGCCATACGCCTTGCCGAGAGTCTTGAGTTCTCGACTGCAGTCACCTTCGTGTCGCCAGCCGAGAGTGCAGAATCGGTCCTTGTCACAGCTTTTTTGAGTAGTCATGTTGAGCAGGTACGGATTTCGCTTCGCGCAGCATGGCAACTGACAGGTGCTCTCTAGAATCTCTTTCTGGCTTGGAACACGGCTGAACTTGAAGTATCGCTGGATCTGCTCATCATCACCGATGTCTTCCGGTCGCTCCCAAGTCGAGTACTTCACCGATATGCCAATCCACTTGACGAGGAAGAACGTCGCACGATCGTTTACTTTCACTGAACCATTTGCGAGCTTCGTGGCGGCCTCCGTTGCTTTGCGGTTGAACTTCTTATCTTCAGTGTTCACTGGCTTGCACAGGATACTTGGGATTGAGCTTGAAGCAGAGACCACGTTCTTCGGCGACACAGGCGCGAATTTCTTCTCGTCCAGCAAGACCTTCTCTTCTGCGTTTGGTTGATCCTCGTCTTGCTTCTCGGTTGTCTCCTTCGCGTCACTCACCCGCTTCTCGAACTTGTTGCGAACCTCACAGAATGTGCAAAACCATTCCCCGACTGGTAGTTCTGTCATCTCTGGCGTGGAGCAGTACATGTGGATCTCGCCGTCGCAGCGATCACAGAGAAGCAGCTGCTCACTGTTGTTGTTCTTTCGGCAGATCGTGCAGCCAGGTTCCCACGGAGACCACAGATCGTAGCTGTCTTCGCCTTCTTCGCGGAACTCTTCAGCAAGCTTCTTGTCTGCTTCCTTGTCGGCAGTTGGTTGCAATTTCAGCCATGCAGATGGAGCCAAAATCCACTCGTAGATCCATTTTTCAAAGGTTTTCGAGAGATCGTCGGCGATCAACCAGATGTCCGACCCCGTTGCGTTGAACTCTTTGCAGTTGGAGAAGACGAGTCGTACATCCGAGATGAACAGAGACGTCGCAGCTGGTCCGACGTAGTAGTTCTCTCTCGACAGTCTCGACGCAATCGTGCCAAAGTCCATTGGGTTCAAGATGTAGTTGAGGTAATCTGGAATTTCCCTGTCACGGTTGAGAAAAAGTAAACTGTCAGTGAGGCTGCGTCATCGTGGTTTTACACTCCAAGGATCATAAAGCAGAACGTACTCTGTGTCAACCGGGTGCTCAAAAATCTCGCCACCGTTCTCGTTCAAAAGCTTCTTGACAATCCCTGCCATTCGCTCGGGGAGCACATCGGCGTTGCTGAGGAGGAAGTAATCGGTCACGCTCGGGTACTTTGGCGAGAACGGCAGCTCCTGGCGTCGCTTTTCGATTTGGTCGTCGAGCTTGTCGCATGGGTCGACGCGATGGCTCAGGATTTTCTCGACTGTGACTTTGTTCGCCTCTAAATCGTCAACGTCGTCGATATCCTGGTACCCCTCGCGGCGTAGCTTGCGGTCAAAGAGCTGCACGCGATGCTGCTTTTGGTAGCCCTCGGGGATGAAGAGTTCCAGCTCATTGAACGTGAGCCACCACAGGTGTAGATACGAGCGGCCAACAAACTTGCAGAGGTACTCGACCAGCCCACTGCGCTTGTTGATGCGGCGTCCAACGATCAAATCCAGTTGCGGATACGTCGAGTCCTGCAAATAACAAGCACATACAAGAAATAGCAAGACGTCAGCAACTCAATGCTATAAAATTGATAGATCTGCTTCGCGCCACATTGTTCAGCCATATCGAACGTACCAATCGCAGCTGGTAGTCCAGCTGGCGCGCTTTCCGCTTTTTCTCTGTCGCAATGATCACTTCTTCATCCTCGGAGCCATCGTCCTCGACGTACTTAATTTTCTTGAGACTCTTGCGGCGTTTACGACGTCCGTCTTCGCCACTATCCTTGGCGTCAGCGGACGTTGTATCCTATGAGGTTCACGTAGTCGCGAATCTATCAGTCATCAGATAACAGGAAGCAGATCGATTCTGATGAGAGGGGTGTTTACCTGCTGTTGATCTGAGACCACGAGCTGCTGCTGCTGCTCCACTGGAACTGCGATTGGCTGCTGGGGTGGAACTGCGAGTGGCTGCTGAGGTAGCAACGCAGATGGCAGCTGTGCTGCTACTGCAACCGGTTGCTGCACTGGAGCTACGAGTGTCTGCGTCTCTGGAATTACGAGCTGCTGCTCCGTCAATATAACCTGTTGCTGCACTGGAACTGCATCTTGCTGCTGCTCTGTAGCTACGAGGTGGTGTTGCGGTTCCGGAACGACGGGAGCTTCCTGGGCGGTCACAGCGACAGCTGGCGCTGCTGGCGCGAGAGCCACAGCAGCTAACGCTGTTTCTGCCACTATTCATACATTCACATCAATCGACTTTAGTACATCATCAAGTCCGTTTAGCGCGTATATTGTAGCCATCTGCATCCGCCTTGCTCGCCACGGCCACGGTCAGTGGCTGGCGCGCATGCGCTCTTGAATGAGAGCTGGTCACGCACCAGCCATCCAAACCACCGCATAGAGATTCTTGCATCAAGCACAAAAAATGCATGCGTACGATGACATTGAATGGAATAAGCACGCACCTTGCGGCGTTGTATCCGCCATGGCACGTGAAGCGAGCGCGTGGGGAATGCCGGCGGCGGTTGGTTACTACTTCCGCGCGCTTTACCCGCGCTCGGGATTGCCTTTGTGTGATGCCCGCCCAAAAAGAGCACTACACTTACCTTTTGTTCGATTTGAATTGACAGGACAGTAAGAAAATGAATTGAGTTTTCGCCTGATGTTTGTATGCTACAATTCAATGAATTGTCAATTTTAAATTCCCGCGTTTTCGAGTGCAAAAGAGTAACCCAGGTGAGGTTATGCGGTAAAAAGCACGAATTGTTTAAGGAAATGCAAATAGAAAGGTAGTTTTCTCAGCAGGTCGCGTCGTTTCGTTTTTGGTTTGACTTAAACAAAGCAAGAAAGTAGAAAAAATACGCGCGCACTGATTTAGGTTATATCCAAATATATGGGAAAACAGATCATTATGCAGCTACGCAGCTCGCGACCTTTCGATGTCAAGTCTCAGAGACTCCTGCTCTTCGAACACGCCGAAAGTGTACATGACAACATACTATTGTAGAAGCTATGGCTCGCAATTATCAGTACTAAATCGAAATCGCTTCAAAGTCAGCCCATGAGATCGATGGCATCGACTCGGAGTATATTAGCATTGTTAGTAGTTGTGCGGCTTTGCAGCTCATCCGTCCCTTGGTCGGACCCATCAAAGCAAGGTGCACCCTTACAACAGTGTGCAATTCCACCTGTCTGGCGGCTAAGAAGCGGTACCGAAATGGCTACTGTCCAACATGTACATAAACACACCAAAGAATTCTGACCTGTAAGCGTATGAGCTACACCACCCACAGCCCGTGGCAGGAGTGGACGTTCGCCACACTGCGAGCCCAAGATCTTGTCGTTTGCACGACAACTACTGCGCCTACAAGCGCGGTCGAGTTCCTGAATCTTCATGCTGGACACCGACAAGACGCGGATCTCCACCTTCGAACGCTTCGTGAACATGTCGAGTACCGTCGTGGCTGTCCACGCCGGTGGGGACATCAATGACTCTAACCTCGTTCGAACACTCGACGTTGACCGTGGACTTGTCCCCTGGCTGGTATTCGCGTCGACTACCAACCAGGGGGCAGGTCCACAATCAACACCGAGTCCGACGATCTGGATACCAAGCAGCAATGCAAGCTCGACTTTGTTGGCAACTCGCAGCATTGGGATAAGTACCTGTACTCGACTGTGGCTGCACTAGCACGCGTGAACCCCGTGATCAAGATCTACTGTCGTAGAACTGATCGCAACTACAATGGCAGTGGCGACATTTGTTTTCTTATTGCATTTTCAGCTCGATATTTACGGGAAAAAGTATCGAGCCAAAGCATTGTAGCTCACCTTGTAGCTCACCTTGTAGAGCGCCGCACATTCTTACCTCTCCAATTTTGTGCGGTCGATTTTGATTCGCTTGCCTTCACCACAACCAGAAAACCAAAATGGCGACGATGCTCGTGACGACAGGCATGCGCAGTGCACGTCGCGTTGTCGGCGCTGCCGCCCGCCACCAGCGGTTCACGATCCGCGCTGCACCTCTGCAAATGCATTCTTCGGTCGCTGTACTCCCAACGACCAGCGGCTCTGGCGCATTCTCGCCGCTGTTCACGCACATGAAGCTCATGTCGACGTCGTCGAACAGCTCCAAGACGATCGACAGCAGCGAAGATGACGAAGATGACGAGGAGGCCGCTGTTGTCAATGCTCAGAAGCCGCAGGAGCCCGTGCTCATGTACGAAGGTCCGATGTCGCGCGCCGTGCGCCTCATGAAGGGCGTGTCGGTCACTTCGTGCATCCTCACGTCCATCGGCATGCCGACGCTTTGCCTCATCAGCGAGCAGTCGACATCCATGGTCGGCAAGGTGCGTAGTTACCTACTACTCTCAGTGGTAACTTCTCTGTCTCTATGGTCGTGCTGGATACTAATGTGCTACGTCGTGCTTGTGTTATGGCTATTCTCTTACAGTGGGCGATGTGCGGCACCATCATGGTACGTTCACTGTTGCGAAGGATACCGTGGACCACTAGGACTCTTCAGTGTATGTAGGGCTGACCAACCTGTGTCTATGCATTCGTATGTTATGTGTACAGCTCTTTGGGCTGGGCACGACGTCGCTCTTCCACGTGCTCTTCAAGCCGTACGTGATGCGCATGTGGCTCACGAACGGCGAGCGTACACAGACCGTTGAAGACCCGGAGCTCACGGTCGAGACCGTCACGCTCTTTGCGCAGCTCACCAAGCACAGCTTCAAGCTCTCGGACGTGTCGCTGCCGGCCAGCTCCATGCACCCGATGCTCTCATTCCAGGCCAAGGGCAAAAACTTCTTTGTGCACCCGGAAGTCTTCGAGGACCGCGAGTTCGCCGAGAAACTCATCGGCAAGAAGATCAGCTCCCCGCGAAAGGATGAGGACGACGAGGACGACGAATAAAGGTCGTTAGCTTCACAGCAAGAAGCGACCCTGTTAAGGTTGTTCTTGTTCGGGTTAACAGCAGTTCATACACGCAGACAATAGACTCGCATGGCTGCGTCTTGATTGTATAGAGCCCTGAGCTTGGTTCTCAGCACTTCTACCAGTCTCGCTCGACTTCCTCAATGTAGTCGTAGCTATTGAGCGCATTCTCGTCCGCCACGGCCTTGTCCTGATAGAGCGCGTGGGCTTCTTCTGTGGCCTCTACTGGAGTCGTGGACGGCTGCTTGAGCGTGGAGAGCACTTGGGACTCGTCATTGTCCGAGAGCAGGTCGGACATGGAGCCGACCTCATCGTCCGAGACCTCACTGAACGATTACAAACATGACAAGCGTTAGAATGAATTCGACTCGTAGCAACTGTGAGCCAAGCCTCAGCAGTGGCGTACCTGATCACTTCCTCCTCTTCAAAGTCGCTGCCGTAGCCGTCGTGCTCCTCGTCGTCCTTGTCGCTGGCTGTTGTTGCGATCGATTTCCCGCCACCAGTGCGGCTCTTTCCGTCCAACTCATCATGCTGCAGTTCCATCTGCAAACTTGCCTTGAGCTGCTGCAGCGTGCCGGTCTCATCCTCGGCCTCCATGGCCTTCAGTTTCGCGTCCAGCGAGCTCAGGCGAGCCGCTTCGAGCTCCTGTACCAAGACGATCACACAACAAGCAATAGAAATTGGTTTGGTCAGTCAAGTTCCAAGGGTTAAGGCTAGGGCATCACTCAGTTCTCGTCGCACCGCGTCAAATTCGTCATCGTCGTGCAGGGGCTCTCTGCTAACAGGGAAGCTATTCGACGCTGCCATCGGCGGGAGGGACGGCAGCTTCGTCGGCACTGGCGGAGGAACAGTCGCAGCTACTGGTGCTGCCTCGTCATCGCTCTCTTGTTCATCCCTTGCAGCACTGGTAACGCCAGTAGGAAATTTAAATTTGGTGGTGGCCACCTCGCCATTATCACTACTGTCTCCATCTTCGCCTGCGTCGTGATCTTCTTCTTCGCGAATCGCAGCAGCTCGAGCACTAGTAGCATTAGCAGCAGGGCCACCTCTGAGCGCTCTCTCCTCAAGGTCCGAGTCAAAGTCCTTGCTCGTCGACTCGTAGTCCTGGCTGTAGTTGAGACTCGCCGACTGCTCCTCGGCGATCGACTCGTTCAGCTCCGAGCCGCTGGCAATCTCGTCTTCTTCTTCTCCACTGTCTGACTCCACCGCGGCCTTTTCCCTCTCGCTTTTCGTCTTATTTGTTTGCTCACCAGCTTCGCTATCATCATCACCTTCGCTCCTCTCTGCTTCGTCAGCATGATCGTTCGTACGCTTTGTGTTGGTATTACCACTGCTGGTGGTGGGCACGGCGCTCGATGGAGGTCGCTCGCTGTTGAGCTTCATGCGCATGAACGCGTCCTTGACATCGTTTTCGTCCGCTTTGCCTCTTCCAAACCCAGCTTCACTGTCCCTCCTGGCGGTGGACAAGCTAAGCTTCTCCCAGTCTTGCTGCTGCTTATGGTGCGAGGTGGCATCAGTCATCCTTTCGTCACGACTCGTCATACCATCTCCACTACCACCACTCATGCGCTCCTTGTATATGCCAAATGACAAATCGGACTGCTTCTGCAGCAGCAACAGCATCTCAATCAGCAGCGGAGGTCGCTGAGTGTTATCGGTGTCACTTACTTCGAGTCTTTCGCGCAACTTTGCTAGCTGCAGCATCACGTCGTGTTCATGCGTTGAGCCGCTCTCGGCGTTTACCTCGGCTTTGAGCACCGCGAGCGAGTGCTCCAACTCAGAGAACGCGAGAAAGTCGAGGACAATCGCGAGCGCCAGGCCGCCGTCTTCCCCGAACTTCTGCAACTTCCTGCGCGTCGCGAGCAGCGCGTCATCGTCATCGTCCTGCAGCTCGTGTTCGTGCATCACGTGGAATACGGCCGCGCGAAGCTGCGCCTGGCGACCAGTCAGTCAGTACACACGCAAGAGTCACCCAAAGCCACGCATGAAGTTTGCCTCATACTTATTACAACTAGGGCGCCAACGTACCTTGAGCTTGCCCAGTACGCCCTGGCTCGTGAGTGCCTTGATCACATGCTGCTTGAGCTCCAGCTCCTCATCGGTCGGTGGCGGCGACATCTTCGTCCGGGAGCTCAGCCAGTCGCTGTCGCCTTCACCTGAAGACTTAAGACTCCTTCGGTGACCCTTTACGCTTTGAGGTGGTATGCCTGTAACAGGCAACCTCTCACTCACTCACACCCAGCCAGCCAGCCTCAGAATAGGGACTCACACCATTTACGCACTCCACATGGTCTTCTGCTACTTGGGTGGGTGGGCCTTCATAGCATCGCATTGGTGTGTGTGTGTGTGTGTGTGAATATATTCATCGGCTTACATTACATACGGCCATCATCATTTCCATCTTTCATTTCCCAGTCACCCCCGTGTCTTCTTGATCTTGTATCGCCTCCTTCGGTTGTCACCCCCATTTTTCGTTTCTCCATTGTAGCTTGCTCGTCTTCACTCTGGTGGACCTAATCGGTCTTGTGTTTCAGTTTCTGTATTGGCTTCCAATTCCCGCAGTGTCATGTGGACGCGGATGACCGGCGGCCTTTGTCTGCTTTGCCATTCTCTCGGAGCGAGTCGCCGTCGGCGCAAATGTCGTCGTAGAGCCGCTCAAAGCGCACGGACGAAAAGGGCGTGTACCCAGCCGCGTAAGCCCACAAGCTCGAGCAGAGCTCATCCCACTCGTGGGCGTCGACCTTGTCGGCGCCACCCTCTTTTTTCTCCACACGCTGCACGATCTCGTCGATCGCCTCGCCGATCGTCGTCACGTACTTGAACACCTTCTCCACGACGACCTCGTCCTTCTGGTTCTTCGACCACGTCTCCATGATCTTCATCTTCTTGAGCACCTGCCGGATGTCCTTCAGACGCTTGCTGGGCTTCCACTTCTCGAAACTCTCCTCTTCCGACAACAGGCGGCGGCGCGCCTGCTTCTTATCCTTGCGCGATGACGACGATCGGTCCGAACTGCTGCGCTTGCTGCTCTTCTTGCGTGGCGAGCCGTTGCTCACAGGCACCGGCGTTCCTCGTTCTCGCTCTATGGACGCCGATGCCGGTCTCTTTGGCGACGACAATCGCTTCCCACTAGTGCTAGAGGTCAACTTGGCGCCAACTTCCCCGTCTTCAGGCTCGTTGTCGCTGTATCCTGTTGTTGCTGCTGGGGTTGGCGTCATCGCAGGAGACGTGACCGACGGTTTTCTATGTCGCTCCGACGAGCTGCTACCACTGCTTGTCAGCGTATTCGAGCGCCGGATCGAGTCCTCAGGGACGGCAAAAGACCGTGTTGTTGACTCTGAGCCGCCACTGCCACGCGCCGCAGCCCGTTCTGCTGCACGGTGTAATCGCCCTTTGTTCGGCAGGATGCTGTTGTTGTTGATGATGTTGCTATTGCTGTCTTTGTTGATGATCGCACTGAACTGGGCGCCAAGGGACTGGTTCGGGTTCTGCGCCGCAGAGATCAGTGCGTTCGCCAGCTGCACAACGCGTGGGTCACCGGATTCATCGGGCGACGGCAGGCGCTTGAGCAGGTTCTCGGCGCGCTTTTTCATGCGCTCACCCTTCAGCGCGCGCTGCGAGTTGAAATGCAGCAGGTCGTCGTTCAGAATGTCCTCCCAGGCGCCAAAGCCGTGCACATAAATACCAAGCAGCAGCGCCGTGTCCTTTCTGCTGTTCCAGTCATGTTCCTTCTCGGCCCAGGACCAGGGCGGGATCACGTCCCGCGAGATGCCCAAAGTCGGCAGGTCCGACTGTTTCGCCACCAGCACGTACGCACCCTTGTCGTCGTTCTTCTTATACCGGGTGTCCCTCAGTGCACGCTGCACCGCGACACGCAGCTTGAGGTTCTCGTAGAGCCGCTCGATGATCTGGCTCGGCTTCACCTCCACGTCGGCAAACTTCATGTTGTCCTGCCTCTCCTCAATAGACTTTTGCGCGCGGTCGGCGATCTCCGACGCGGTCTTGAGCAACTTGTCCTCGGGCACTTTCGTGGACGCCGGCAGGTTCGACCGCAGCACAAAGTTCGGCAGCTTGTGCTCATCCGCAAAAGACTCGCGGCGCGAAGCGAAGAGGTTCACGTCTGTGAGGTCGCCGAAGCGCAGCATCCCACGCAGCAGCGAGCGCACGACCTTGGCGTCCGGCTTCCAGTCCACGACCCGCGGCTCGACCCTCGGTTCCAATTGCCGTGCTGAAGCCTGGCTGTGGTGCTCTACTCTCTGTTCTGCCACGTACGCGTCTGTACAATGCACAAAGGCATTACAATGTTAGCGAATGTTCATAGCCATTTTCCCACACCAGGATAATAGGATAGAACGCACCGAGGTCGTTGGGCGAGGATGCGGGCTTGGCGGCTTTCGCACTGGCCGAGATGTTTGTGACCATACCTGCCACCCCTGAGGAGGACGAGAACGTCCCCAGCCCGCTCTGCTGTTTCTTCGTGGCTGCGGGCTTCGCTGCAGGCGCCGGCTTGGAGTTCCCGCGGCCAAAGAGCTTCTGGTTGAGGCGTGAGCGCGCCGAGTTCGGCTTCCCCTTGGGGATCTTCATCTGCGGGAGGCCGAGCGCGAGTTGCGACGAGTCGCTGCCGGGGGGTTCTGGGGACAGTACGGGCGAGCCTTTCGGCGGACTCGTGCGGGCTGCGAATGCTGATGAACTTGAGCCTGAGCCTGCGAGCGGCCGGCTCCCGTTTGATGAAGATGAGAGCAGACCGCTGCGGCCGCGCTTCTTCTGCAGGTCGCGCTGGATCTCTTCGATCGTGCGGCGGTCGCGCTTCTTCGTGCCGAGCGCCATGAGTCCCACCTCCGAGTTCTGCTCGCGGAAGCGCGCAGCCGCACGGTTCGGATTCACATTTAGCGGCTCGGCCGCACTGCCAGAGCCATTGCCGTTGCCCCGCAGGCCGTTGCTGCTGGTCACGCTCTCGATGCTATACTTGCGGTCGCGGTCGTCCGGGTGCTGCGACTGGCGCGCGCCGTCGCCACCTTCATCTTTGCCATTCCCATTGTCCTCGCCGTCGGACTCCGAGTCCGACGAGTCCGACGACGACGATGACCCGGAGCTCGAGGAAGACGAGTCGTCGTCGTCCGACGTGGCGCTGTGCGGCTTCTGGTCCTTCTCGTCCAGCGTCATGCCGCCCCCGCCGCCGTTCATCATCGTCTCTTCGTCGTCGCTCATGCTGCCTACCTATGTGTGTATGTGTTCCCTATGTCACCACTGTTCAGTCATGCACAGCAGAGTTCGCAAGTTGTGTTCATGAGCTCATCCATTCGTCTGTCAGTTCAATAGATAAATATAGGCGCGTGCATGCGATAGAGAGCGAGCAATGACAACAGTAGTACGTACGTACGTGAGTTCGCGATCGGTCTTGTGCTCTACAGTGCCGGCTAATAGACAAATGAAGCGCTCTTGAGTCCGCTCGACGAGCTCGTCGTGCGAGAGACTTGGGAGAGTGAGAGCGCGTCACGCGTCAGGGTCTCGCTCGCCTCACACTGGGAGCTGGGACGACACGCTCGGACAGATAGAGAGAGGGAGAGACACAGTAGACACTGGGGCACGTGGAAGAGGGGAAGCCGCGTCGCGGAGGGCGATGGAGCGCGTGGCGTTTCGCTGCTGCGTGAGCTGCTCGTGATTGGTATGGCCTCACTCACTCACTCAGTCAGTCAGTGTGGCTGAATTGTATGGGGGCCGCCGCCGATATGCTCCCCCCTCCTCCTCCCTCCTCGCTTTTTGTTGTTTTTGGCCGCTTTTGCGCTCTCCCATTGGTTTAAATTAATGGATATTGACCACTCACTGCACGCATTTGGAAAATAAGCTGGTCTGATTGGCGGAAAATAAATGATCAATAAATGTCCAGTCAAAAACAGGCAGGAAACACGGCGATGCGTACTATTTATTCCGGACGACAGAAGCAAGGAAGATGAAAGGGCTCAACGTGCGCGGCGTGACCGAATTCTGCCGCTCCGTCGTGCTCAAGCCGCAGCTGCTGCTGCCGCAGGTCTCCGTCAAAGGTGCGCGCTCCTGCGTGTTTGTGTGCGTTGTGTATATGCGCATATGCGTTGTGCCTCTGCTGCTATTGTATCAATCAATGGAGAGCTCAAGCACGGACAGCCAGCTGCCTGCGCTCAGAAAGCGCGGTGGCCACAGATTGTGAATGCTGACTCACTGTGTGTGGCTTTATGTGTGCGTATGTGCCGCTGACCTGTGTGTGTGTGTGTGTGTATGTGTGTGTATCTATTTTACGGGACGGCAGACCTGAATGAAGTGTCGTTCCAGGCGCTCAAGGACCGTGGCTTCCAGGGCGTGATCTTCGACAAGGACAACACGCTCACGCTGCCGCACCACCACGAGATCGCGGCGCACCTGCAGGCATGACGAGTCGATACATTTCATCTTGTATGAACCTACAATACGCACGCTTGCTAACATGACTGTGTCATTGTGTGCTGCATGGACGCATCTAATAGAAACCGCTGGACGAGTGTCGGCGCGTATTTGGCGACCGCGTGCTCATCTTCTCCAACTCAGCCGGCTCGAGTGACGATGACGGCTTCATCAGGGCGCGCGAGATCGAAGAGCAGCTTCACATCGCGGTCCTGAAGCACAACGCCAAGGTGTGTGCTTATTTAGTACAACTAGCTACTCATCGCCATCTATCAATCACTTGGTTGAATCGCGACTGAGGCTTGTCGATTGCGCATTGCTAACGTTAATGTTGCAATCTTCTTACCGTGCGATTGGATGCATACTATCAGAAACCTGGCGGCATTGAGCACGTCACAGCACATTTCAACGTCGACCCGGAGAAGCTCGTGATGATCGGCGACCGGTACTCCACTGACGTGCTCTTCGGCAATCTCCACGGTACGGTACAACGACATTACCTGCCACTCATATCTGTACTCATAGAAGTACAAGCACGAAAGCGTGCGTGTTAGTCTCACATATTGCTGTGTATTATATGTAACATGGACCGTGCTGTACGTGCGTTCTTGCGCAGGGCTGCTAACCATCCGCACGGACCAGTTTACGCTCAGCGGTGAGAGCGCCGTGAACGCACAGCTGCAGCGCATCGAGAAGGCGGTGATCCGACTGCTGCTGCGTGCAGGCGTGACACCACCCGAGCACCCGCTCGTCAAGGACCCGAGCGAGGTGACCAAGTGATTGTGAGCATGGTGAAGGATGGCTCGATAGCATAGCATTTTAGGATGGTAGGATAGACAGATAGGTAGAGAACCAATAGGATCTGCGGCGGGTACGAGCGATTGCATTGCGTTGCGGTCTTGTTAGTGCAGAGTCCAGCATGCCACTTGCGCGCTTGCTTGCTTGCTTGCGGCTTGTTGATCTTGTTCTGGCGGCACAAACAAGCAAGTGAACACAAGCAAGCGAGTTTGCAAGTTGACTTTGTGCGACACAAGTGCAGCATGCGCTCAGCTGCTGGCTTCAGTGTTCAGTTGGGTTTGCTTGTCAACAACTTCAACCACGGTTGTGTGTCGACAATGCACGCAAGCGGGTGGGCTTGTCGGGGGAGGGAGGGGAGGGGGTTGCTGTCGTTCGTATTTCCGTAAGAGATGATGCGCTCGATCCACCAGTTGCGTTCGGAATATCTTCAATATCCTACGGCGGAGGACCTCGTTTGCAGCAAACGTCTTGCGTAAAAGTCCCAATAGCACGAAGCACAGTGTTGCAGAACATTACTGTGCAAAAAATGTGGACTCGCCAGCCGGTGGTGCAGCTTTGCTTGCGTGCCGAGCACTCACGGAGCTGTAATGGCCATCTGTGACTTCAATCGCTGAACCGGTCTTTCCTACTCCAACAGACAAGAGCAACCATGGAGCTCTTGGTTGTAAACGCGAGAGGAGCTTTTAGATTGCGCCCGAGAACGAATGACAAGAGAGCGTACGGAGTGCACCGTTGTCCACTCCGGTGGGCGTTGAGAGGGGCGAGAGTGACTTGTGTGGGACGCACAAGTGCGACCTTCTGTGCAAGCGCAATCGCTCATGCTCATGCTCACATCATAACACAACTCGAAGTATCTGTCGGCCATATCTGTGCACGGCGTTCGTAGTCATTACGTGTTCGTGGAATCTGCGAAGTGAAGTGTGTTGGTTGCTACGCTGTCCAGCATAACGATTGCAGCCGGACCCGTAGCAAGCAGCCGCGCGCTTGCACGCATTCCAGTTGGTTATCACCCCTGTGCTCGTCGTACTTGGCTTGTACAGACCGTGCAGATGCATGCAAGTACATGTGCGGCGAGCGCCGCAATATCTCACCAGGGTTGCATTCTCGAGTCCACGCATTCGGTAGCCCACAAATAACGCAACGTGTATTTGCCTTGTAAAAGGTAACCCCAAACATGTATGGGGTCGTTGCTGTATTTCCGACACTTTTACCGTCGAAAATGACAACTCCAATTCTCTTTCCGCCTTTCGCCTGAATGATGACAGCCACTTCAACAACAAATTTTCGCATTTGGCGTGGCGAAGGGTGCTCAGGAAATGATGAGGAGGTTTACGCGTTCGAAGGCGCCGAGGCTCGGTTCGTGCGCGACGCCCGACGCCCGACGACGATTTGAGGGGGCTTGGCGAGAATCCAACGCGCTGCCAGAGCTGATCCCGGACCAGCCTGTGGATAACTAGCGTACACCATCGCGGATTCGTCCCTCAATACCTGCCTCCATTTCCAGTCAACACATGATTAGCTGAAATAAATATATTAGCTCAACTGATATTTTTGATTGGCTGAAATATTGCAACCCTCTCGAATCTGCTTGTTTGGTCACATTTTACAGAGCAGAACGCGGTTTCCGTCACGTTTGCTATTATAGCAGAACGCCCGTTAGAAGCGTTTACAAGAAGTTCTCCCCCCTATCTCTATCTTGTTAACCAAACGCGTGAGAAAACAAGCACGCTTCATTGTTTGCGCACAGCAGCATCCGTCCGAGACACATTGCGCCATTGCTGGGCGTCCCTTTATTTGTGTGAGAAAAACAACAACCATCAATCGCCGCAGATGGCGCAACAAATAGCAAATGGGGGGAGAGAAGAAGGCTGAGGAAGAATAGCCGAGGCGGGGGTGATTTTTGTCCCAGCCGCCGCCGCCGCCGCCGCCTGTTGGTTTATCAGTTTATTTTGGCTGGCTGGCTGGCCTGCTGGCGGATAGCTCCGGCTCGCTGGCTTGTGAGCGGAATGGAGAGATATCTCCTTCCCACGCTTGCTTGCATTTGTTGTGTCAGTCAGTCAGCCAGCCAGTCAGTCAGTCACGAATTGGCGATTGCAACCACACTCTCGAAATCCCGTCCGTGACCGTCCTACTGTGCTGTCATCCAGCTACAGTCCCACCTTGTCTCGTCCCCGTCGTCGCCGTCTATCGTCGTCGTCGTTGTCTGCGATTCTTTCTCTTGGCTGCTGCGATAAGTCAAGTGCGAGTTGTCTCTGGCAACAAGTCGTTCCGTTCTTTCTATAGAGTGCTGCTGCTGAGCTCACTCGGAAGGAGGTGAGTGAGTACCCACTTGTAGCAGGTGTGGCCGATTTTTTTGTGGACTTGTGCCCGCGAAGAGCCGCGTGCTGGTCCGCCCATCCCCGTCGAGTTTTATTCGAACCAGCCACTTGTGTTTGCACGTGCGCATTTGCGTGTGACGTGTGCTAACTCGTGTTGCGACGACTTGCTTCTCGCATTTGTTCTCTTGCTAAGTAGAAACAGCGACACAGCACGGAAACAGCGACACAGCACGACCGGTTCCGACTCCTTCCCCCCCCACGCGCGCAAGTCGTCCAGCAACAACGCAAGTGCAACAACCAACAAGCCGCGAAAAGGAAACCAAGAAGATGCAGCAACACCAGCAGCTAGAGCCGCGCTCGGTATCCTTTTCGCAAAGCGCGCGCTCGACCACATCCGCAAGAGGTGCGTTGCTTGCTTATAATTTTTTACGCTGCTGGCTGGCTGGCTGGGGTCGGCGACCGTCCGTCCGTACGGGACACATGCGAGCGCGATCCGTGTGAGTGAGTGGGCGGGTGGGTGGGTGCAGCCAGCCAGCAGCCGGAGCCGCCAAGGGTCAGTCAGTCAGCAGCCAAAAGCAGCCACTTGCGACGCCAGCCACCACGTACCTGTCTATCCGTCTGCGTCCCTACGTCCGCCCACCCGCCCGCTCGTCCGCAACTGTCGTGTCTGACTGTGTCTCTTGTGTGTTGCTCTTGCTTTTTGTTGTTGCTTTTAAACGAAAAATCTTGCCGACCGTCGCCATCATCCCAACCATTCCGCGATCCGCAGGCTTCATGACAACAACGACACGCACCACTACCACCACCACCACGACCACAACGGTCCAACGCAGACATCCGAGCGCTAGCATCACCGCCCACAACAACTTGGGCCTCTACAACAGCAACCGCACCTTCGGTCTTCGCCCGCAGTCACAGATCGACCGCACCATGACATCCACAGCAGCCACGTCCGCAGCCGCACGCGCGGACGCAGCCGCGGAGCTCTTCCAGCGCAAGATGCTCGAAGAGCCGCACTACGCCGAGTTCTACGCCAACATTTGGAGCGACGAGGGGCACAAGCAGCAGCGCAAGAAGCGCGGTCGCCGCGAGCCTGACCTCTCCGGCCCACTCATCGACATCGCGCAGGTCGCGCACGTCGTCACCACGGTCCTCAAGTACAAGGACGACTACGCACCCGTCCTCCATCCGCAGGACGAGTTCAACCTCTGGGCTGACAAGGACCGCGCCGGTCTCACGGACGAGGAGATCAAGAAGGTCGAGGAGGACGAAGCCAACGCGGACCTGTTCCAGATTGACCACAACGAGGGCGTGGTGGCCGCGGCCAACGTCTTTGAGATCCGCGAGCGCGCCCGTTCGCGCTCGGCTGGGGCCGCGCCTCACGTGAGCGTGTTCTTCCACAGCGAGCGTCCGCGCCGCATTTCAGAGGTCAGCGATGAGGGTTCCGTGGACCTGTACGCGAGCGTCCCGGCCACTGCGGCTGTGCTGGGACGCCAGATGACGCGTCACAGCGACCCACTAGAGACCTCGTTTGAGGACTCGGACGAAACTGCAGACACTGTGGCCACGGGCAACGGGTTCCCGCAGTCCATGAGTGAGCTCCAGCGCTCGAACGCGCCAATGGTGATGCGTTCCCACCTGGGCGCGGGCATCAAGGCCCTGCTGGCGTCGTCCGGGGAGGACTTGGCCGTGCCACCGCCGTCCTCGCGACGAAACGGCTCGGCAGTCTTCTCGGTCGTGTTCAGAGAGGAGCGCGAGTGGGGCTGGTCGGCCAAGTTCCTGCTGGGACTTCACGAGCCGATCCGCCACGCGCTCTTCGTCATGGACCGCTTCCTGGAGCAGAGCTACAATGCACAGGAGATGGCGGCACTCGAGAAGCAGGTGCGCCAGTTCTTCTCGTGGTTCAAGACGTACTTTGTCGAGTACCTCAAGTGCCAGCACACGCTCAAGACGACGGTGCTCCACCCGCTCATCCAGCTTAAATACTCGACAAAGCAGGAGGTCGCTAAGACCTACGAGGAAATCTTCATCTGCCTCGAGCAGATCCAGGTCCAGGAGCGCGCGCTGTGCTCAACCACAGGCGTAAACGATGCGTCAACATGGCTTGCGCGCCTCGAGGCGCTCCAGCAGTTCATCCGCAAGCTCCACCTGACGCTCAAGAGCGTTCTCAACCTCGAGGAGAAGACACTGGATCCGGCTCTGAGCAAGGCGTTCACGGAGACGACATTCCACAAGTACGTCATGCCGCGCGTGTTCAAGTCGATCAAGGCGAAGCGCGTGGTCGTGCCTTGGATCCTCGAGCGCAGCAAGGTCTGGGGCGGCGAGGCCGAGCAGCAAAGCATCAAGAGTATGCTGCCGTTCTCCGCCCGGTTCATGTACAAGAAGATCTGGCACCCGTACTTCATGAGCAACGTCGCCGGCGTCATGAAGAACCTGAACGAATTTGTCGACAACTCAAGTGCATTGATTCCTGCGGCAGCCGGGAGCGCCGAAGGCAGTAGCTGCGCCTTGATGTAACGTCCTCGCTAGTTGGATGATCGGACAGCATAGTGCAAGTGAGTGAGTGGGTGAGCAACCAAAGCGTGCTAGGTAAGAAGGGTGGTGCCTTCTATTTATTTGAATTTACTACACCACAACAACAAAAACAAGAGGTCCTTAAAACTCACTCGTGACTGAGCGAGAAGCTCTTTGGTGACGTCTACGAAACACGATAAAAGTTGCAACATGCCAGCGGGAACTTGAGTTCTGCGCGTGTGGTGTTTGTTCCGTCACGTCACTTGCCTGTGCGGAACTTGAATGCATGGTCGTGATGTCCACCTCGTCGTCAGACACTCGCTCAGCCTTCGCATGCTCGCGCGCTTTTGACTTGTGTGGTTTTTTTGACATTGTCGACAGGATGACTTTCTCGGTACAGTGAGAAAGTACAGCGAAGAACATGCCATGCAGCAGAAGACAGAATGAAAAAAGGCAAGTGACAACCGAGCGCATGAGCAGATTCGACAGTGCGCATTCCTTCGCCGCTGGAAGTGTTCTCGCCGCTACGGTACGGACGCGTGTGTTCAAGAGGGAGACTCGGCAACCAGAGCTTCAGCTGCAAAGAAGCAAAGCGATTTTCTGCTTCGTACGGAGCCAGAGGAGTTAACAAACTGTGTGGTGCGCGTCTCGCGAAGTTGAAGCGCGGGACGGCACAAAATCACAGGATCAGGACCAAACGTCGACGTGCGCAAAATGGTGAGCAAAGCACAGCTCTTGTTGTTGTAGTACCAACCTGCTGGACTTGCAGTTGTGTGCAACCATCGTTGCGCTTTTGGTCCGCCCGAGCAAATAAGCAAGCAAGCAGGCAGCAACAACTTGTGCTGGTTTTGCACACACAAAAAAGGCGTGGCGAGAGTGGAAAAAGTCCGCACACAAGCAATTCATTCTCGTTTTCGTTCGAGTTGTCCGTCCCTCTCTTGACGACGCAGTACTAGCATGACAACTTTTGCGCAACAAGCTGCTGCTGTGCGCTCATTCACAAGCAAACAAGGTCACGCTGGACAAGACACGTCACGGTCCACTCCTTGCCTGCGTCACTCGTTTGTTCAACCTGTCTAATCATTTCCTCTGCCCGCAACTCGGTTGTGCCGTCGCAACTTTAGTGAGCGCAAGTGAAGAAAAAGGAGGATTGATTGCAATCGCAGACCTCCGCCGACGCACGTCAGTCAGTCGCTTTGTCGGATTCCGAAAGTTCGACTACAACTGCCCTCATCGTTTTTATGGTGCGAGATTTCCCGTTTTTCCCATTTGCTTGTGTGTGTTGTGCGAGAGAAACAAGTCTTTGCGTGCGCAAATCTTGCAGCAAAGCGTTCATGTTCACAGGGGCATGAGCATGTGCGTGACAAACGATCCCGTTGCGATGACGGTCACAATTCTTTGAGTGAATTTTGTGCGAAAAGGCAAATGCAGATGCGTTGCGCAGCTCAAAAATGCTTGCCGAGTTTGAGCTAGTGCATGTATTTTGTATAGCGACCATCAAATCTATATTAAACTAAGAGTCGCACATAATTATACAGGTTACAGCGCTAACGACATCAGTAAGATACATAGAAAGATTCGTATTTTATTAGAAAGAGTATATCATATGGGATTGCCATAAGAATTAAGAGTAAAAAAGGAAAGCACCAGCAAAAAATGTAGAGTGGGTACAACATCTGGCGTCAACGATTTCGCGCCTAAGCAAACGGCAGATCAACAATTTGTTTGCTCAGAAGCAACAACTAGTCGACTAATTTGTCATGCGGCTTCGACTTGGTTTTGCCTTTAAAAGAAGCATGTAATGGCGGAGCAGGAAGCAAAAGCATTTGCGTAAATGACAGAGTTCATTGCTGTTCCTTCTAGCCTCCTTCATTTTCAGTCTTGCGAGCTGCCGCGACGACCATCGCAGCGGCATTTTGACTGACAACTGCCCAGTAGAGTGAGGAGCCCAAATAGCAGCCATTTGTCCAATTTTGTATGGGAGTTTGTATGGTGGTGTGTTGGCTTGAGGCTCAACCCAAAAAACGACTGTGGCACAGAGACGAGTCAGCGCATGCGACTTTGCGAGAGAGAGAGAGAACAGCCACGAGGGGTAGGGGCAGTCAGCCCGATGTCCAACGATTGACTTGACAGCTGTATGACTGCATTTCCTCTGATCTCGCGCTGCTCAGACTCCAAGCAAGCAGATCCAAGCAAGTGACGCCACTTCATCAGCGAGTCCAGCCATTTCGAGTAGCACTACATGCAATAACCAAAGCAGTGTGGACACAAGAGTGCGGCGTGGTGCACTCTCTGCGTATATATGTCGTGAGCATTACTACACTGTGCGTCAAAAATTGACGATTTATTGCTCGTCAGCCGCGAGCGAGAGCAACAGACAAGCTGTTTTTTTTTCGAATGAAAAGCACTAGACGTATTTTTTATGCTCAAGTGTTTACAGATAAAGTGGGTGGTGATTTAAATACATATATCAAAGCTGAGCCAGTGCAAAATGACGCAGCAATCGACAATGTGTCAACTGTATCGAGCTTGCATGCGCTCACAGGTGTGCCATACAACACAGTCTGGCTGGTCATGCCTGGCTGCGTTTCATGGTCCTAGCCGTTAGCATTGTTGTTGCTCGTCGCTCGTCACTACTCCCCTGACTACTTTGCTCTCTGTCGCCACGGACACTTCCATTATGTCGATATGTTTCCACACCAATTCTGCCGCGTTTTGTCCACTTCTACGTTTACAGTGTAATATATCTCCTCTTTTGTGATAGTTGCATCCAGCCTCACTTTTCATTCCACCCAATCCCTCGCCATACAAATCGCCATACGAACTCGGAAAAAGAAGCGCAAGTGCTTGCTGCTTGTTTGCTGTCGGCGCGACCGGCACACAACAGGCAGTAAGCAACAAACAAGCCAAGCAAGCCAAACAAGAACAAGCGCAAGGCAAGCAAAGCAAGCAAGCGTGCGAGCGAGCGAGCAACACGCCGGGCCACGCCAGCTACCGCGCATTCTCACGCGCTCGCCCGCATCGCGTACATCCATTCACCAACATCCGTCGTGACCGCAGCGTACCCCTCCACCCGCCAGTGCGGAAGTACGCGATCACCAGCTTCAACACACACACGACCGAACAGGGCGAGAAGAGGCGACGTCATCGCTTATGCAGCGCAAGATGACAGGATACGCGACAGCCGCCGGGGGCGCGCTACCTCGCGACCAACAGCAGCGGCGCGCTCTCATGCAGCAGCAGGGATCACCACCGCCGCTGCCGCTGCCGCTCTTTGGTGCAAATCAGATGCCGCCTCCGCAACACAACCATCAGCAGCAGAGCCCGCCGCCGTTTGTCGGCATGAGCGTGGGTATGGGGCTCACGATGAACATGAGCGACATGGAGTCGTCCATCCGCGCCTACCAGCCGATGCTGCCGCACCAGCACCATCAACAGCACCATCAGCAGGTCCAGCCTCAGCCTCAGCCTCAACAGCACATGCAGGACCATCTACCGCAGCAGCACTACGGGCCTGTGTCGTCCACGACGTCTTCTTCGCACGATGGCAGCTCGATGGCATTCTGGCGCGGACAGGGCGGCATGGACGCCGCATCTGCGGTCCCCGGCGGGGGTGGTAGCGTGAACGCGTATGCGAAGCACAACAGCGGCGGGTTGGAGTTCGAGCTCGGCGACATTCTCGGAAGCAGCAATAGCAGCAACTCGAACATGGACGACCACGAGCGAGAGACAAACCAAGACGGAGCGAACGTGACGGTGGCCGCCATGGGCGCGTCCTTTGAGGTGTCGGCTTTTGGAGAGCACATGCACGCTGGCACTGGCGCCGTGGGCACGTTGAAGCCAGGATACCACTTGGGCAGCAGCAGTCAGCCTCATCAGATGCTTCTACGGCAGCAGCAACAACTAGCAGTACGAGGCGGGACAATCATCGCAGGGGCAATGGAAGACCAGGATATGAGTCGATCCGCGCGCTCGGAAAGCAATGCTTCCAGTGCTGGTGGTGGCGTCGGAGACGGTAATCTCTCGGAGGGTAGCAGCGAGTTCTCTCGGTTCGTGGAAGCACGCGATGCGCCAGACCTGAGCCAGCAGAAGATCGACGCAAAGAATGAGAAGTGCCAGTTTCACAACTGTCCGAACCGCGCGCGGGTCTCGCAGGCGTACGGCAAGTTCTGCAACCGCCACGTGATCGTCGCACCGTGTGGCTTCCCAGGTTGTCGAGATAAGGCGCTCTTGAATGCATCGATGTGCGATAAGCACCTGCAGGAAGGCAAGGATGCGCTGCACAAGGTACTGGCGACGCGCGCGCAGAATGTGCCAGTGTGCCGCACTTTCGGTTGCTTCAAGAACGACCAAGGAAGAGGGTACTGCCGCGGCCACGAGAAGCTCTTGATGGCGACGGGGCGGCTGCCTAAGCACGTCAACAAGCGCCGACTGAACAGCGCATACACGATGTGCAGCTACCCAGGATGCGACAAGCACTCGCAGCGCAATCACCTCTGTCGGACTCACGGCAATTTGATCTCGAAGCAAGCTGAAGAGCTCTATACGCGGTCCAACGGGGAGACTTTTGAAGAGATCCTGTCGCGTCTACAGCAGAACGTACGGAAGTGCACGAACCCGACGTGTACCAAGAACTCGCAGCGCGATCGGCTCTGTACGATGCACTATTATGAAAAGCACAACCCGCCGCGTGACGGCAGCGGCTCGGAGCAGGCGAGTGAAGCAGCTCCTGCTGAAGCTACTGCTACGACTTGCAGCATTCCGGATTGCAGTATGCAGGTGGTTGCGAAAGGTGTCTGTAAGGTTCACTCTGGACAGCGGCAGAAGAGTCCGAGAGTGAGTGAAGTTGCTGCGAGCGGGATCCGTGAAGTTGAGCGAACGCGGTGCAACGTGCTGGGCTGTGTTCAAGTGTCGTACGCTTCTGGGTTTTGTGTACAGCATCTCAACCCTCAGCAGCAGCCGCAACCGCAGCAACCACAACAACACGAACAACAGCACCAGTACCAACATCAGCAGCAGCAACAGCCACAGCAACAGGAGCACTCGGTGCATGGGAACCGATTCAGCAGCGCAATCTCACCCTTTGGAGAGCTCCATTTCAATGGTCCAATGGAGTCGACCAACCCACCGCGTCCGAGCATGGAAGTCTTTTACCCTGGCGTCAGTGGCAACGCATACGGTCCATCGATGGATGCGAATATGAACAGCTACCCCGGCATGAGCAGCATCGGAAGGCACCTCCCAAGCGCAGCGGGAGTCGGGGGAGTAGGAGCCTCATCCGATGCCGAGAACGAAGTCAAGCAAGCACTGTTCATCCTGAATGCGAAGCCGACCGATTCTGGGCGCGCCTACAGCTCGCACGATGGGAGCGTGCCTCGGGGTGCTGGCAGCTCAATCTGCAGCAACCTCAGCTGCAACCGTCAGACATACGGACGAGAATACTGTGAAATGTGCCAGAGCATGTTCTCTCCGCTCGTGGTGTCAGTCGGCAGCGATGCTCAAAGTGGAGGAGGGACATCCTATGCCTTCTCATCGAGTTCCCAGCCGGATCCTGAGAACAACCCGCAAGGATGGGGAGAAGCAGTGCCTCAAGGGAAGCCTCCTCCAGCGAAAGCGTATGAAATCTGTCGAGTAGGTCAATGCGGTGCGATTGTTCCTAGCCCTGACAACGGAGGACTGTGCGAGATCCACTTTCGTTCGTTTGAGGACGGAGCTCTCTCAGTCGATGAGATCACGTTGCGGTCCAAGCTGCTCAACAAGAAGGAGGAGCCGAGTGCCACTGCAACCGGCAGTGGTTCCAAGAGTCCGACGAGTGGTGGCAAGGGCAGGAAGTACTTGTGCAAGACTGAAGGCTGCGATAAGCAAGCGCAGCGGAAAGGTGCTTGCAAGAGGCATTTCCGACTTCAAGAGCTTGAATCTCGGAAAGCAAGCAGTATCGGATCGGCGAGTGGCTTTGCCTTTCAGAACCAGATGAGCACAGATGCCAGTCAACCAACAACAATGACACCGTGCCGCTTCACCGGATGTGTGCAGCTTGTTGGCAGAAATGCGCCATGTCTGTGCCCTACGCACGCGAGCGCAAGCTTTTGCTGGCAGCCTGGATGCGAGGTGATCGTCAATGGACCTCAGTTCTGCGAGACGCACGCGTACCACAAGCTGTGCGCGTATGAAGGATGCACGTTTCCTGCGAGCCGAGGCGCTAGTGGCTGCTCGAATCACGCGATGGAACGTCGATGCAGCCACGAGCACTGTGACAAGTTCACTGTCGGGCGAACTGGTGCGCGGTGCCGGCTTCACCAGATCAGCTGCAAGGCTGAGCCCTGCGCGCTTTGCGAGCTGCATGGTCTGGGTGCTAATAATGTGCCAAGTAACAGGCGGCCCGTAGCGCAGCAAAGCACTGATGCTGGTAGCGGTAAAGGTGCCAGTCGACGGAAGTTCAACTCGGAGAACTTCCAAGGCGGCGGGAACCAGTAGCGAGAGCAACGAGGCGACGCGAGAACTCCAAGCACGCCGTCATCCCGCGAGTGAGTCTAAGTTGATGGCTTGCTGGATGGAGCTCGCGAGCAAAGAGAGACCGACGAGTAGGTCTCTTCTGCAGATTCCCAGTTCCTGTCTTGCTGACAGACAGTGTGCATGTGCTTAGTCAATAGTGAGCGTCATGGCCCATCCGCGTCTTCACGTTGTCTTTGTAAAGAAAAACGTGGAGAATGTCGAGCAGCTCCAAGAAGAAGATGAACAAGTGGTTGAGTAAGTATGTAGATCGTTGTTATTATATAAATCTCTCTTCGTCGTTGTCGATTGTGCCCATTGCTTGGCGTGTGTGGTTAAATAGCGTTCTGTCCGAACAGGAAGCGCAGCAGACGCAAGTACGTGGGCTTGAAGTGCTGCGACGGACTTGACATGATGAGCGCCATGGAGAGCGAGAAGAGC
This sequence comes from Globisporangium cederbergense, assembly GCA_023334245.1. Lineage (NCBI taxonomy): Eukaryota > Oomycota > Peronosporomycetes > Pythiales > Pythiaceae > Globisporangium > Globisporangium cederbergense. The sequence continues at coordinate 55,413 of JAASGO010000001.1, read as the reverse complement.
GCCACCTCGCTGTGCTTGACATAACGCACGAGGCCCTTCGTGCGCAGCAGCCGCCACACGACCTCCATGCCGCGCAGCAGGCAGTAGAGCATCAGCTCGGATCTGCGCTTCGGCGACTCGATGAAGAGCGCGGCGCCAGTGGCGAACTGATCAGTGCACACAGCCACAACGTAGGATAGGTTAGAGGGCTGTGTAATAATGGTTTGGTATGGTATACAGATAACGCACCCCTGCAGTCCAGCCTGAGAGGTGGAAGTCACGCTTGAACGTGTTGCGAAGCGTGCAGAAGGTCAGCTTCGCGATCGTCTGACGAAAAAAACGTAACCGAAAAGGCGACCGTCGGTCAGTCAATTAGTCAGAAATGTAGCCATTCCCATATGAGCCGGGGAGGGGTCATTCATCCAACGTATCACAAGATAACGTACCTGGTACGATGTGAGGAAGACGCAGGAGCGCAGCGCGGCGAGCGAAACCGCCGTGAGCATCGCCGCGGGCGCGGCCTGGATCTGCTTGAACTTGAAGAGCAGCGCCGGCAAAAAATGCACGGGCAGGTACATGGGCGCTACGCGGCCGAGACCGCGCACCCACTCGATCTGCGCGTGGCCCACGCACGTTTCCCTGTCAATTGGTTGATCATAAAAATAGTAGCTTACGATTAGACAAGTCACCAACACAAGCTTATTTCACAACAGAGCCAACGTACGAGTGGTAGTGCGGCTGGCACGCTCGGAACGAGATGGGAGCACCCTCGGCGTCGACGCTCTTGAGCAGGCGCTCGCGGATCGTGTGCTCGAGGCCGGCGTCCTTGAGCGCACCGACGCCCTCGATCCACTTGTAGTAGCCTTTGGTGAGCAACGACGGGTTGATGAAGTACGCGTAAATGATCGCCGAGTTGCTGAACGCGAAGAGTAGCTCGGTCGAGTGCTTGAACACCGGGAGGACGCCCGAGGTCGTGAGGTTGCGGCCGACGACGTCGAGCATACGCACGAAGATATAGAGTGAGATGGTCGTGCGGCGTGCCTGCGAGTCGATCAAAAGCGTGAGCCCCGAGAGGCCGCCGGCGATCGCGAGGTTTCTCTCGTCCTTCTTGCCGCGCACAAGGCGCGCCGCGATCTCGCCGAAGCGGAACGTGCCTACGAGGCTGCCCATGAACGCGCCGAAGCGCACGGTGTCCGGGTCCACGAGCTGCAGCAGCGCGCTCTTGGAGCCCGACTTGAAGTCGCGCCACTTGCGCAGCGCGACCAGCAGCGCCGTGAACGCCTTGGCGCCGTACGCCAGCACAAACGCGCGGATCGTGGCGCGCAGCGCGGCCCTGAGGTCCTTCTTGATCTCAACTAACGTCGGCGGCGTGTACACTTCTACTAAATTGTTGGTCAGCAGCTCTTCCGTGTCGTCACTGACGCTGTGGGAGCCCACGCTACTGTTGTCGTCGATGCCAATCAGATCGCTGAGCGCCTGCTGCTGGGTCGCGCGGTCGTCGTCGCTCTCACCGAGCAGCAGCGTCGCCTCCTGCGCCATGTCGCTCCCGTCCTCCGTGCCGACGAAGCTCTCGCGAGTCTTGAGGTCGTGCTGCTCGAGCGCGTCGGCCGTGAGGCCACCAATGGTGCCGGTGGTCTCATCGACTGGTGCTGGCGTCGCTGAAGTAAGCTCCTCGGTGGCGAAGACGGCGGAGTAGACGCGTTCCATGGCTCACTAGCTTGCGTTGGTGCTGCTGTCGGGTGGACTGGGAAGAGGAAATGCGCGAATGAGGCGACAGACAGACAGGAACCGCGGACTGACTGACTGATGTGATGCGTGCTGTCCATTGGCACAGGTTCAGACTCCCTGGGGTCATGAGCACGTGCGCAGCTGAAAAAAGATTCGGCGGGCGGCTCGTCCGTCGAGATTGCGATGCGATCCGCAGCCATCGCTTCGCAACCGAAAGAAAGTCACAGAGGGACAAAGTGCACGGACCGTCTGTCTTTATTGCGCAGGCTTTCTTACTGCTTGCTTGCTTGGGCTCTGCTATCGCTACTAGCATGTGGTGCCTGATTATGGGACTGCGCGCTGTCGCGTCGTCGCATTGTGGGAAGCAAATCGACTTTCTTTCCCGCGAACTGAGCTGCTGAGTTGAAGTGCTGAGACCGATACACACGCGCCATCACGACATGCGAGAGCGAGCGAGCGGCTCAATGCGAAAGCGAGCTCTGCAATGAGCGCACACGCGCACGCAAGGCTCACGCCCGTTGGTTGGTAATGCGTGGAGGCGGGCGCTCGGAGCCTGCCTACTGATTTTGGTGGAGATACCAGTGACGCTACCTTGAACGACGCTCCTGGCGAAAAAGTTTTGATTTACTGCGAGCGACCAAGCTGCTGGTGTTGGTTCGGCGCGCGAGCCTAATGATTATGCGGAGCTGGAGTTGTCTACAAAGCGTCGTCGGATGTATGAGAGGTACCTCGGCTAGTGTTGTCCATCTCTTTTTGGGGGGGGAGGAGTTGGACTAAAAGCGCCAAGTGACGAGGGTATATGTGGTGGCCCAAAAGGTGAGCAGCAGCTCAAACGAAATACCAGCATGTGCGATCTTGCTCTCGGTCACGTGCACCGGGGGCTTTCTTTCACATGCAGTAAGTACGCTGTGAGCTTTTAGCTTTTAGTTATCAGCACAGATACTGACAGTCGTACAATGGAGATGGATTTGCAGGCGGAAGCAACAAGGAACTCGAGGAAAGCTGCGTGCGGTTCGCTCGGTTTGTTTGAATCCGCTTTCCTTGTCTGTTGACGACATCTGTTGGCATCTTCCTTTGCCGCTCTCTCCAACCTAGAAATGGGCGACTCTGATGAAGGACTTCCATGCTTCTCGTTTCGCTCAAAGTACAAAGCTGGGCCAAACGCAATGGGCACACGAGGGGAGAGTTGCAGCAAGCGATCGAGGCTCGGCACACACAACGCGCGCACACGCGACCCCTTCCTCACAGGCTCGGGGAGTCTGCGCTGAAGTGTACTGGAAGCCGCAAGCGCCAGCAAAAAAGCCACCACTCGTTCTACTGTGACGCTGACCCAAACTTCTGAGCTCGAACATGAAAAAAAAAGGCGGGCTGTGATGAGTCGACGGGCTGAAGTGCCTGCGACGGTATGAACCAAACGATTTGGTCTTCCTATTTAGTATCGCACATTAGAGACCACTATTGAGAAGGGAACACAAGAGTATACCATAGCCCTCTAGTTATTTGTCGCACTATCTTGGAATTTATGTTTTGAAGGCACTTTTCCTTCTTCTCTTGCTCGTTGTATGCCATACACAAAACAAATACAACACGGAAATTCGAGCTTACGACGCGAACATACCAGTATTTGTATGGCATACTTGTGAAAGCTAAGAAGAGAAAAAGTAGAAGGAGAACCGCATGGACACAATAGTAGCTCAAGGCGTCGCTTGATCGCGTCTTGTATAGAGGTTACTGCATCTATATGACACCGATATCGGATTTAGACGGACATATGTTCTTGTATAGCGCCATGAATCACGATTGCGTTATCACAAACGTGAGCGAACGCACTTCCTATCATTCTCCCATTCGTCAACGCACCAGCAACAGGAGCTTCAAGTCGATAGATATGATGCGCGGAGCACGCCAGGAGGAATCGATGCCGCTGACAGCGAGTATCCCGACGCGCATCTCACCTGGCAGTGGCAGCACGCACCACCGCTACAGCCTCTCAGCGCAGACCAAACGCTACGCGAAAGTGGGGCTCTGCCTCGTCACGCTCGCCGTTACGGGCAGCCTCTTGCTCTCGCGCACGTCTAGCAGCGACGCATCCATGCGCAGCGTCGTCGACAAGGACCTCGTGCTAAACACTGACGTGATCGATTCGGTGAAGTCGTTACTGTCGCCGTCATCTTTCCTAGGCGAGAAGGACGAGATCGTGGACTCGATCGCCAAGCCGGACGACTATAGCGCGCGCCTATACTCGGGCTACCTACCGCTGGCCAACGGCGGCGAGGCGTTCTACTTCCTCGCTGAGTCACAGAGCGAAGAGACGCCCGAGAAGGACCCGGTTCTGCTCTGGCTCAACGGTGGCCCTGGTGCGAGCTCGCTTGCCGGCTGCTTCACGGAGAACGGCCCTTTACTCGTGAACGACGACGGCCAGGGCGTGCGCGTGAACGACTACGCGTGGAACAAGAACGCTCACCTGCTCTGCATCGAGTCGCCTGTGGGCGTGGGCTTTAGCTACAACGCCAGCGGCGTGTACGTCGCGGACGACCTTTCGCAGGCCGACGATCTGTACGACGCGCTCCAGCAGTTCTTCACCAAGTTCCCGCAGCTGCGCGAGAACGACTTCATCATCTCGGGCGAGAGCTACGGTGGCGTCTACGTGCCCACGACGGCGCGCGCGATCGTGGAGGGCAACCTGCGAGGCGAGCCAAAGATCAACCTCAAGAAGTTCGTCGTGGGCAATGGTGTGAACGAGTTCTCGGGACTCTCGATCGTGCTCTACGCGTACTACCACGGCCTTATTAGCACCGATGAGTACCACCAAGTGCGCTCGGACTGCCCGCACCTGCAGGAGTTCCAGGCAAGCCCGAGCTTCTTCGACCCGAGCGCAGATCCGAAGTGCCAGCAGACTACGCTCGGTGTCTTCACGAAGATCCTGCTCAATCACATTAACCTCTACAACGTGTACGGCACGTGCGCCGGGACGACCGAGGACGGTGTGCGCGCGCTCGTGCAGGAGCTCATGACGCCGCAGAACGGCCTACCGCACCCGATCGGCAACCCGATTACCATGTGTCTCAACTCGACGCAGCTCGACGTGTACTTCAACCTGGACGACGTGCGTGAGGCCTTCCACGCGAAGAAGGAGATCGACCGCTGGTACGGCGACGCGCTCACGACGACGTCCATCAAGATATCGGGTGGTCTGCTGGGCATCGATGCGCAGACGATCACGCATGCGCAGCTTCTCGACTACTCGGCGACACTCAATCAGCAAGTGACGCCCATCTGGAAGTACCTGCTCTCGCAGGGCGTCGAGGGCGTGATCTACCACGGCGACGCCGACATGATCTGCGACTTCATCGGTGGGCTCTGGGCTGTCGAGTCACTCAAGTTACCACGCATGGGCAAGCGCGCGCCGTGGCTCGTGGAGATCGATGGCACACAGCAGACCGGAGGCTTCGTTGAGGAGTTCAAGGGGCTCACCTACGTGACCGTCAAGGGCGCGGGCCACCTCGTGCCGCAGTGGAAGCCCGTGGAGGCCAAGCGCATGCTCGACCTCTTCGTGCTCGAACGCGAGGGCTAAAGGACGCAAGTACTGTGTGTGTGTGTGTGAGCTCGTAACGCACAGGCACATCAACAGCCTTCTAGCTAACCATTTGGCGTTGTGCATATATTTTTTGATATCAGACACAGTACCGACAACTTACCTGTGCCAAACCTGTGTTCACTACCGCCCTTGGTCGCCGTTGCGCTGCACTTCCTTGTTGCTGCTCATGTCTTGTTGCAGCTGCATTTTAAATAATGGTGCGGCCAAAGACAAAGCGCAGGATGCGCAGGTACGTGGGCTTGAAGTGCTCGGGCGGGCTCGACATGATCGCGGCGAGCGAGAGCGAGAAGAGCGCCACCTCGCTGTGCTTGACGTAGCGCACGAGGCCCCGGCGCTTGAGCAGCTGCCACACGATGTCGAGCGCGCGGATGAGGCAATAGAGCATGAGCTCCGACCGGCGCTTGCGGTTCTCGAGGAACAGCGCCGAGCCCGTGGCGAACTGCGGATAGGACCACCAAATTCACACATATTTGCCACAATGTTAGAAATCGGTTCATCCAACATTGCTGAATAGCATTCCCAGTGAACACACCCCTGCTATCCACCCGGCGGTGTGGAAATCCCGCTGGAACGTGTTGCGAATCGTGCACATCACAAGCTTCACGATGGTCTGTCAAGGGTCCAGCAGCACGATGCCATTTAGTGAATAAGTATATATACACGAAGCTCACGGACGCAAAACATACCTGGTAGGACGTCAGGAAGAGACACGAACAAAGCGCGGCGTAGGAGATGCGCCCAGCAGAAGACAGCGGTGCGCCCTTGATCTGCTGGAAGCGGAAGATCAGTGCCGGCAGAATGTGCACCGGCAGGTACACCTGCGCCGCACGTCCCAATCCGCCGATCCACTCTTTCACGCCGTGGGTCAGGCAGGATTCCCTATTTTACATCATAGAACAGCCTGTGAGCTCAGGCAATGTGCACCATCGGTTACTAGAACATGACGTCCTGTGCATTGGACGTACACGTGGTAGTGTGGCTGGCAGACTCGAAACGGAATGGACACTCCATTCTCATCCACAGCGCTAAAGAGCCGCTCGCGAACCGTGTACTCGAGCCCATGATGCGTGACCGCACCGATGTTCAGGATCCAATTGTAGTAGCTCTATAATCCACGACAACACAAATAAAGTCATTAGACAACCAGGCTAAGATGCACTCGCAGAGTGCCCACAACGCGTACCTTTGGCAGCAGCTGCGGCTGGATGATGAACGCGTACATGATCGCAGAGTTGCTGAGCGAAAAAAGGAACTCGGGCGAGTACTCCCACGCAGGCAGTACGCCCGTGGACGTGAGATGACGGCCGACCACGTCCAGCATGCGCACGAAAATGTAGAGCGAGATGGTGCTGCGTCGGTCCTTCGAGTCCACAAGCAGCGTCAAGCCCGACACCGCGCCTACAATAGGACATACACAGCACAGAGTAGCAGCAAGTGTCAGACGAGTGCACGAACACGAGAATCTATAGATCGGCTGGTAGGTCTCACCTGCGATCGCCAGGTTCTTCTCGTCCTTCTTGCCACGAGCGTTGCGCGCCGCGATCTCCGTGACACGAAATACACCCACGAGACTCCCAAAGAACGCGCCAAAGCGGATCGTGTCGAGACGCAACAGGAGGCGGACGGCATCGACATATCCATACTCCATAGAGCTCCACTTTCTTGACGCCAGCAGCAGCGCAGTGAACGCCTTCGCGCCATACGCGTACAGGAACACTACAACAAAGAATAGGGCACGTGAGTCTCTCGAGCGAGGAACGACGCACAGACAGCCAACAATATTCAGCACATACCTCTTAGTGCGGCTTTAAATGCAGACTTGAGGTCGCGCTTGATCTCCGCGTAGTTGAGCGTCAGCTGCGTGAGCTCGCGACGGTGCGCTACCACATGCTCGCCGCCATCGGACCCGCTCCTCCCTTTCTTCCGCCGGGCATCGCCGCCGTCCCCACCACCCGCACCACCAGCTGCTTTCACGTTGTTGTTGCCGCCATCATCATCTCCGTCGTCGTTGGCATCACCGTCGTAGTGGGCGAGCACGGCGTCGATCTGGCGCGCGTCTAGAGGACCACTGCCGCCCTGGCTGAGCTTCTCCTGGGTCTCGTTGTGCTTCTCAAGCGCTTCGGCGGTCAGCTGCGGCTGTTTCTTCTTCTCCTGCAGCGTCTTCTTGGACCTGTCGGTCGTGAAGAACGCCGAGTACACGCGCTCCATGGTGGCCTCGTACTGACGACTGCTGCTGCCACTCGAGCACGAACTGCTGCTGTCGTCGCTGCTTGCTGGGAGCTTACGTTTGGATGACGTCGTGTCATCCAAACGGACCGAGTTGAAGAAAATCCAGGTATTAAGTTCGCATTAGCGAGCGAAGGCGAGTGATTTGCGAACTTAAGCCCCTTCTCAGCCTCGAAATAGGTACCGAAGGCTGAATTTGATTAGCAGAAAAGCAAGCATTTAATCCAATTTTCCTCCAATGGTGCGCTTTGCGCATGCGCTTGCAAACCTGAACAGCTCAACACCTCGCGAGTCAACGCGTCGCCAGCACGAGCTCAGTGCCAGCGCCGCCGTCAGCTCACTCGCTCATCCTAAGCTTTTTGTTGGGCATTGAGATGAACTAGGGAGTCGCGATTTCGCGCAAAACCGGTTCACTGAGAAACAGGAGGCCAGAACTTTACTACGATGAAGCGTGAACATGGCAGCGATGGCGCGGACGACGAGGTCGCGATGGCCATGACGCTCCTGTACAAGCTGAGCCAAGCGGAGTTCACGTTCGTACAACATTTGTTCGTGATCGCCATGTTGGACAAAGCCCATCAACTTCTTATGCACCTCGGTGAGAATAGCGTGCACAGAACCATCACCTTCGATAGACTGTAACCCAATGCGAGCATCAATAAACAACACGCTATTGTATGCAGTATGTCGTTCTTCTTCTGTTCACGGCGTTACGGTTGTAATTCCTTCAAGCGAAGATCGCGCAAATGTGCAGAGCCTACAAACGGATTGACTGGCGAGCAGTTCACACCCCATCCTGTTACGCGCGCGCTTTCGACAGTGCCTCTATCGTATCTGTCTGCGGCACTGCTGGCACGCACATGGAGAGTATGAGTGGCTGCTTCACCAAATTCGCTCGCTCTTTAACCTGGCGGCAGGAGCGTATTGTCGAACGCGTCGCCGTCGGCCTCGTGTAATAAACTGGATGTGGCACCTTCGAATGTGAGGTCGCTGAGGTTCTCGCCGACGACTGTGCTGCGCGCCATAGCGATGACGCCACTGCGGTGGATCTCCGTGATGCCCAGCGGCTTCATGAGCTCTAGAAACGCCTCGATGCGTCCCGGGGTGCCGGCCAGCTGCACCATCACCTGGTGCGGCCGCACGTCAATGACCTTGGCGTCGAAAAGGTTGGCGACCTCCACCACCTCTGCCCGCGAGCCAGGATCTGCAATTCAAAGACAACGGTGATGTCAGCAGATGATTATCAACATGTTCTACTAGTATACAGCATGTTGGGGCTTGAAAAAGCTGGGGACTTACTTAATGTGGAAACCTTGGCGAGCATCAGGTCGCGCTCGACGTAGTTCTTCTTGGCCTCGCTGCCGCTGCTCAGGATGTTTACGACGGCGACGTGCACGACGTCCTCCAGCTGCTTCTTCATCTGTAGAATTGACACAACACACATCACAATTAGTATCTGTATGTCTTCTTTATAGCTGTTGCAAGACTTACGTTGACGACGCTCTGGTCCGTGCCGTTGACGACCACGGTCATGCGCGAGAGCTCCTCCACTTCGGTACGGCCCACCACCAAACTATCAATGTTGTAGCCTGTCAATCACAACCAGCAAGAAGCACCGCTTGTTAGCGCACTATACGCACACAGGCAACTCGCATACAGATAGACCACTACAGCAACGTACCACGCGCCGCGAAGAGGTTGGCGATCTCGGCGAGACAGCCCGGCTGGTTCACGACGAGCGCCGCGATGACGTGACGGCGCTCCGTGCTGAAGAAGCGCGGTGTGACGCCATGGCTGGCAGCGGCGACGCCAGTGGCCGCGCGGCGTTGCGTGTGGAGCGCGGTGAGGAGCGAGCGCTTGAGCATCGCGGAGCACTTGGTCGAATAAGCAGCAAGCTGCAGGCGCGAGTGCTCTTCTAGTGGATGGGGCTGACTGATTGCAGCGAGCTGCAGTGACCGTGAGATCCTTCCGGCGCAAATGCGCAAACACCTATCTGACCGCGAGATCACTTTCGAAAGAATCGATTGGTCAAAAATAAATTAGCATCATTTTTTTGGCCAATCATTTCTATACTTTTATGCATCTTCTTGTTTGGTAAAGAAGAAGAACGCAACGTAACGCAACGCAAGCCAGATGAATGTGCTCACCAGCGCATGGACCGTAGTGGCGCTGCTGCTGCTCGCTATAACAACAGACGCAGCCCCCAGCGCACGTGTGGAGCCTAAAGCGCTCGTGTATGACCCCGCAGTCACTGACTTCTCTCCGCTTCTTCACGAAGAGCTGGTCAAAAAAGATCCATTTGGTGCGAAGCAAGCGCGTGCGGATCCAAAATCTCCCTCGCATCTTCAGAAAGCACACAGCAGCAATGATGTGGACTTGCGCGCGCTGCTTGCAAACATGGTACTGTGTCTATATGTGCTTGTACATGTGAACAACAGGCCACACCTATCTGACTGACTGCGTGCTTTTTTGTGTGAATGCTCTTTCCCGATGCAGACCGTGCGTGAGAAAGTGGCGCAGATGACGCAGATGGACATCTATTCGATGGTCAACGGTGACATCCGTGACCCAGAGAAGGCTTTGAACATGGACGTTGTAACCAAGTACGCCAAGGCGGGCATCGGCTCGATCCTCAATGCGCCGTTCAACGGCTGCGTGACCGATGGCCGCACGGGCTGGAGCGCGCTCGAGTGGAAGCGCATCATTGACCAGATCCAGGAAGTGTACCGTGAGCACAGCCGAACACCCATGATGTACGGTATCGACACGATCCATGGTGCCACGTACGTGCGCGGGGCGACGCTCTTCGGCCAGCCGATTAGCGCGGCTTCGTCGTTCAACCTAGACCTGGTGCACCAGATGGGCGAAATCGAGGCGAAGGACACGCTAAGTGCTGGGATCCCGTGGATCTTCAGCCCCGTGCTGGGTATTGCCGTGCAGCCCTTGTGGGCTCGCATGTACGAGACCTTTGGCGAAGATCCGCACCTGTCGTCGCTCATGGGCGCCGCTATCATCCGCGGCATCCAGAGCACGGGCCAAGTCGCGGCCTGCATGAAGCATTTCATCGGGTACTCGAACCCGACCTCGGGGCTAGACCGTGCAGACAATGTGATCTCGGACTGGGACCTCGTGAACCACTTCGCACCGCCGTTCCTTGCGGCGACCCAAGCGGGTGTGAAGAGCGCCATGGAGTCGTACATCTCGATCAACGGGTTTCCTGTGATCGCCAGTCACAAGCTGCTCACGAGCTTGCTGCGCAAGGACATGAACTTTACCGGTTTGCTCGTTTCGGATTACTCGGAGATTGATCGCATGCAGCAGGAGCACCACTTGGTACCGACGGTCGCGGACGCCGTGCGCGTGTCGCTCAGCGAGACGTCGCTGGACATGAACATGGGCCCGAACATGGACGACTTTCTAGGGACCGTCGAGGCGCTCGTGAAGAATGGTGAGTTGCCTGAGGGCCGTCTGGACGAGTCCGTGCTGCGTATTCTCTCGCTGAAAAAGGACCTGGGGCTGTTCAAGCAGCACAAGCAGAAGAAAGAGGATCAGCAGCTAGCGAGTCAACAGCAGCCAGTGACCGAGGTTGGAAGCTCCGAGGACCAGGCGATCGCGCTGCAGCTCGCTCGAGAGTCAGTCATTTTGCTCGAGAACCGCAATTCGACGCTCCCGCTACGCATCGATTCATCGGGCAAGAGGAACACGAGTATCTTCATCACGGGTCCGATCTCCAACAACAAAGGCTACATGTGCGGCGGCTGGTCGGTCTTCTGGCAGGGCTCGTCCAATTCGTCGTACTTCCCCAATGGAAAGACCTTTCGGGACGCCATGTTTGAGAAACGTAGCGCCCACGTGCACGTCGAGCACTTGGACGTCGTGGACGTCGACGGAAAAGTCTCGGGTGAGGAGTTTGGGAAGGCGCTCGAGATTGCGGCCGAGAGTGACTACACGATCGTGGTGCTGGGCGAAGGCAACTACGCCGAGAAAACAGGCGACATTGCGGACCTCTCATTGCCGCTCGGCCAGCGCAAGTACCTGCACTCGCTCACGCAACTCAAGCACACAAAGGTGATCGTGATCCTGGTCTCGGGACGTCCACGACTTCTCCATGGCGCCCATGACGGTGCCGCCGCAGTGTTACTGAGCATGTTGCCCTGTGAACAGGGTGGCCAGGCACTCACGGACGTGCTTTTTGGCGACGAGAACCCGTCGGCGAAGCTTCCGATCACGTACCCGAAGGACGAGGGCAAGATTCTGCCGTACTTCCACCGCGTGAACACGATGTGCCAGCCTTGGGACGAGTGTCCAGTCGAGTGGGAGTTTGGCTACGGGCTGAGCTACTCACGGTTTAGTTATTCGAATTTGACACTGAATGCGACTAAAGTGCAGGGCGCCAGCGAAAGTCTTCGCGTTCACGTGACGCTGACGAACCCGAGTGACCGTGACGGTAGCGAGGCCGTGCTGCTCTTCGTCTCGCAGACGTACCGCCTCGCGGCTGTGCCCGAGAAGAAACTGCTCAAGAGGTTCCAGAAAGTGCACCTGCCAGCGCACGCGAGCAAGCAGGTGGAGTTTGTGTTGTCACTCGAGGACTGGAGCTACTACGAGCCGCAGATTGGCGCTGCCGGCTTCACGCGCAGTTTTGAGACGGGCGAATTTTCGGTTTCCATTCTCCAGAGCCTGGCTGATGGCGGTGATGCAGTTGACATGAGCGGATCCAGGGCTGTTGAAGACTCGAACACTTTGCCAAGCCGTGGAGGCGGGCGTCCAGAGCTCCAAGAGGCTATAGAGAGCGAATTGCGTGCGACAACGCAGCAGCAGAGGACGGCGAAGGTTGCTTCGTTGAGCGCGACGTTCCACGTGATTTGAGTTTTCTTTCTGTGGTTCCGGTCAAGGAGCTCCTGGCTGGTGACGAGGGCTAAATGACCTTGACAACCTCACTCAGCATCCGCCTTTCACGCGATACTGACAGTTGGTTACTAGGCATTAATGCGAAGAACCAAACAAGCTTGCGTCCTCGTACAAGCGCAAGAGGAGTTTATCATGGAGCCAAAGGTTCATTTCATGCTGATGAGTTTATAATCAAAGGCCGGACAACTTCTTTCACTATTCATTACTGATTGAGGTGTGCTGTTAGTTTATAAGGTTCGCCGCGTTCATTTTGCAGACTTGGACGGAATAGATAGGAGTGAAGCGTGTCGGAATTGGCTGGCGGGGAGCTGCTGGCAGCTCGAAGTTGACTTGGGTAGATATTGACGTGCGGTGTCCACCACATGCGGCCCTTAGTGCCAGATCGCGGGCACGGCCTTCTCGATGATTGCGTTCGCGAGCGTACGTACGTCCTGGTCTACGGACACCTCGAAGGCGCGCAAGTGATTGAGCCCGTCGTGCGCGAGCAGCGAGTTGCAAAACACCGTGAGCTTGTTCATGTCGCGATGGTCGGTCGAGAGGTAGAACGAGAGTACGTCGTGCAACGTCTGCAGCGTCTGCTTGATCTCGCTGCTCGCGTCCGCCGCCAGCGGCTCTGTTGCTGTTTCAGCGGTGCTCATTTGCGGAGCTGCTGGCTCATCGGTGAGATCCTGTGACTGCTGCTGTTGCTGGGTTTGAGTTTGAGATGCGAGAATGGAGAGCTCCTCGGAGCAGTCGGCTGGATGCTCCTGCAGCATGCGCAGCTTGTCTTCAGTCAGGTAGAGCGCGTCGTTCGACGACCGGCGCACGTCTCCACGCAAAGACGACGGTGAAGACGAGGAGGAGCCAGAGGCAGAGCTCGCTGCGTCATTCTCCTTTATCGCACCCTTGATTTCTTCTTCGAGCTTCTTGAGAAGTACACGGCGGCGTAGCATTTCAGCGCGGTTTACGTTTGCAAGCTTGAGCGCGTCCGACTCGCTCTTGCGGCGACGCGCGAGCATCATCCGCTGCGCCTCGGACAGTCCTGACCGGTGCAGGTGCAACACTGAGTTCATTGAGCGCGGCGGGACGCTGGACGTACTCAGCGCATCATCGTCCATGTGCTCGTGTGCCGACGCTGCTGCATGGACGGCGGCATGGTGATCTTCCTCTTCGGTTTCACGCAGTGTGCGCTGTAGGTGGTGGTCGTACGCATCGTCGTCGCTGGAGCTCGCGGCCTCAATGTCCCAGCGACCAAGAGACCGGTGCTTGGAGAGCTTGGTGCGCGTGACCGCGAGGTAGCGCTCGGCCGCGAACGCGGTCGACACCGATGACGTTGATGAAGACAAGAAGGGCGCCGAGCCGCTCAGGAATGCAGCGCTCTCCTTCTCGTGCTGTGCCAGTGCGGCCGTGTACTGCTTCTCGAGGCGCTTCTCGTACTCGGGCGCGACCACGAAGTACGAGAGCAGCGCGACCGCGACGACGAGCACTGCGAGCACGAGCACCACGAGCTGCGCCTCCGAGAGGCCGCTATGGCCGTCCAGCAGCAGCGTTGCGATCGCAGGCATCTTTGTCAGTAGTGGAATGGGTGACCGATTGATCGAGTGAGTGCGCGTGGCGTAGCGAAACCGCGAGTGCGTTGGTCGAAATGGCTGAGCTGTTGCTGTTGCTGTTGAGTGAAGTCCGCTTTGTCGCACCTGATGGGCTATAGCGCTTCCGTCGATCAATTTGATTCTTCTTCAAAGCAACACTGTGGTATGACTGCGGAGCACCTCCCTCCTCTCAGATGGGTGCACTGGCTCGTCTTGTCTTCCTCTTTACCTACCACTCACCTTGAAGAGCTCTTGGACTTGGCCACCTCGACTCGTAGTAGACTCAACTTGAGCGAGTGAGAGTGAAGCAAGACGACTTGACTTGCGGATGAGCTTCTTGGCTGGTCGCTGGGAACGCGGGGCGAACGTGGTCGGAAGGCGCTTTCGTGAGGACGAAATCGAACGCGCTTCCTCCCTCTCAAACTCAAGTGGCTCACCTTTGATGGCGGAGGTGTTGGCGATGGCTAAGGGAAGAAGAGATGCTGCAATGCGGCGACGGACAGAGTGCGCGACGGCTTGCGGACGCGGCTCTTTGTGAACGAGCGCACGCTTTGGTGTTGTGACAGCGCAGCGCAGCACACAGCTCGAGTTGGAGTTGGTAATGCTCCGAGAGATAAGGTCGCGTGAGTTGCTTATAAATAGATTTTCACTTTGGAAAATCGAAGGACAGCGGAATGCGCGCGCACACTTCCATCGCGATGGAAGTGTATCCAAGTCGCGTGGTTGTATTTTTAGCCGCTTGGCAGCTTTTTGACGTGTGGTATCAGAATCGCTAACAAATTGTACTCTCCTTAAATTAATCAAAATAGTTATGACAGGTGTACAAAATCTTTGTAAATACAAGTATAAATGGACTTCAGTTATCTCAGTAAAATAATATTCATAGATATAGCATATATGTGGTCGATCATTACTTTCAGGATAGACTGCATGCTGCCGTTGTGCATGTCCGAAACCAACACCAGCACACACTTGACGGCAAGTGGAGCGCGTGTGGTCGATTTCCATGATCATTAGCGGAGCCCCAACGCAGACAGCAACATGGGATCCAAAGCCTGAAGCCGAAAGTCCGCACATATTTGCACGCAATGTGCGTCCACTGGACATTTTACAAGCACTATCCACTCCCCGTTCCTTCGGCGAGCGAGCACCTTCCTCTCATGACGAGGATGCGTCAATATGCGAAAATGCACGAACATTATCAACGACGAGAGAGAGAGAGAGAGGAGAAAATGACTGGTTGACAAAGTCTGTATGTGGCCACTTGAGCTTCCTCTGGTTCGAGAATGGATGGGTGCGCTCCTTATCCGCACTCTCGCAGCGAGCTTTGCCTGTTGATCGCTCTCCCGCTCGCTAATGGCGCGCGCGTTCTTCTCTTCGAGAAGCGTCGTCCCATTGCGCGCAAGCGAACCAGTCATTCTCCATGAGCATGAGTGGCTGTGTTTGAGATCAACCTGAACGAGTGAGCGAGTGAGGAAAGCGACGTTGGCTCTTTCTTGAAAGGGCGCGCCATCAAAACGAAACTCAAGACCAACTCCATTCATTTCGCTTCGTCGCCAGCCAAGAGCTCCTCTTTTCCAAGCGGAGTGCGGGTCTCTCGTCGCACTGCGCCATCCGTTTGCAGTGGGGTGTGGTCACGAGCTCTAAGAAGAGCTCTACGAAGCTTAGACACGTCGCGATGCCGCTCAAAGCTGCCCATTCCATAGCACTACTGTATATTCACTCTCTCGATAATGGGAACTGAGTCCTAAATTGAAACCCAACCAGCGAGGCCAGCAGCAACGTCGTGCGGTTCGCGATTCTCGCTTAAAATGCTCAAGCTGCCCATGAGCTTCAGCTCGCGCACTTCACGAAGAAGTGCTCCTGCAAAGTGCCTGCGGGCCGTGGCCAATCGAGATGTCCGTACGTGCAATCGCGTACGAAGAGCTGCGCGTCATACGAACCAGGTTCTTATGGCGGTTGTCACGTCACTGAGAGCTTCCATCCGACTCCGCCAAGCGCTTTGCAAATGAGCATACAAGACGTAAAGTATTCATCGACACCTAGGAAACCTGTTAGTAATACTTCTGATTATTACGAATTCACTCACTCCAAAACTTGTCAAAGCATTCCCGATGCCCATCATGCGCCGCCTGTCGTCATCGCTGTCTTGGTCTCCCCCTCAGTGTGGCTGGCCAAATGGCTTTTCAAGGAGCGAAGCATGTAGCCGATCACGCTGCGCAGCATCAAGCGGAAGAGCGCGCCGCCGCAGAGCACGTTGCCGATGGGCGTCGCCGTCGTCTTGATGGTCCAGAGCACGAACGTCTGGCTGTTCTCCACGGGCACGAAGCGCACAAGTGCAATGTGCGAGTCGGGCACGACGGGGAACGGGCCGCCAGCGTACACCTTGTAGCAGACGGACGCGATCTTGGACGCGTCGTCTTCTGATGGGAGCCCCACGGACACGATGCGCTCGGCGACCCCCATCGGCGCCCCTCTCGCATGGCCCACGAGCCCTCGACCGACCCCAGGTGAGAGCTCCTTGGCTGAGCCAACCCAAACGTGCTGCAGCCACGCGTCAAAAGCGTCGCCTGGACTCGCGTCCACAAGGATGGAGCTGCTCGTCTCCACGCCGTCGCTCTGCTCGTACTCCTCGAAGGCGCGTGGGTCGCTGTATCGGTCGCTTGACGAGGCGGTGTTCATCATTGCGCTGAGCGTGGAGTGACTGGGATGTTTTGTGGAAGATGGGAGCGAGCTGCTCAAAAATCAGCATAAACCGCCAGAAAACGCGAAATTTCACGTTTCGCTTGGATACACATCGCAATTTGAAAATGCGGACAGGTCAATCAGAAATGCTTTGCAGCAAACCGACCGGGCGCTCGTGTCGTTGCAAGGGTACAAGTATGGAATGCCGCTAGAACCTTCACGAAGGCTCACGAGCCGATCGTCCCTCAAAAGACTACGCTTCGAAAGCGCGTAGATCTGAGGACGACACTGACGCAGCTTTTGAGTGCTGCCGCAGGCTCGAGGCATCTGACGGCTAGTACGTAATTGTTCAGCCACCACTGAATGCCTGCGAGTTTGTCCGTGCTGCGCCGCGAATCTTTCAATGTCACACAGAAGTACGTGAGAGTGGCTAGTGAAGACTAACAGCACCTGTTGAGGTCAAAGGACATTAGGACCCGAGCTTGTGAGGCTTGGAAGAGATCAACAGGAAACCATTTGGTTCCCACAGAGCAAGGATGGAATTGAGGGTGAAAAACCGAAGCAGAAAATCACCCTGGAGATCAACACATGCACTCGCCACAACTATGGCTCTTATTGACACTAATTACCGGCAAACTGCTAACGACTACTCCTTGAGCACTGCCGGGGCTTAGCCCCGCAGTCCCGGCATAGAATCCTGCCGCAATCTCGCAAGCCCTTGCTCGTTCTCGAATGTTCTTGAACGATCTCGATTCTCGATCCTGGCAAGCTCAAGTCACACAAGCCTTTGGCCCGAGTGGAGTAAGTGACTCGACCGAATTCCCATAAAGACGATACCATTGCGAGAAAGATGGTACCCAGGACGCTGTGAACGTTTTGATGACGGAATTGTGGGCCGTATCGACGACGGGGGGTAGTTCGATAACCAGCGTCTTATTGCACAGCTAGAGGCCTCTTGGTGTGCGTCTCACGTGCGGAGCCTTCTCTCTGCGATTGCTTGTTCAGTCACAGCATCTAACTTGCTTCGCGAAGTGTGACGAATCCAAGGAGGCTCAGAAATCAGGACATAATCATGTCGTAATCGCGAGATCGCCCAATCAGCCAGCGTCCTCAATTCCATTTCATCCTGAAAACCTACTTCACAAAAACGGCGCAAAGTATTCGTCACAGCCGTCGATGCCACATCAACGCCGTGACGAAACATTCATGCTACACGAAAATGGCAGAAGACACCTGAGCTGAGCTCTCAGCTTAGTTTAGCGTAGAGCCCTCCCAAGATCTAGTCATGCGACTGCTGCTGCTGCTAGACTGACCCCCTATCTCGAGCCTCATTCCGCAACAATCCTCGTTGCACACAACCCCCATCGTCACCACCTCAACAAAGATGCGCATCGCCGTCGCCGGAGGAGGCGCGCTCGCCAAGTACTTTGCCGAAGAGTTCCCGAAAGCCGGGCTCGAGGTCGTGATCCTCACGCGCGCGCCGAAGCCTTTCTTTGAAGGCAAACCTGGCGTCGTTGCACAGCGCACCACGGACTACGCGTCCGCCGACGATCTCGCTGAGCTGCTCGTCGACTGCAACGCGCTCGTGAGTACCATCCAGGACTTCTCGCCGCGCTTCGTGGAGATCAACACTATGCTGATCGAGGCGTGCAACAAATCGCTCAACTGCAAGCGCTTCATCCCGGCCGAGTTTGGTGGGGACGTCGACAAGTACCCCGACCAGCCAGCGTACTACGAGCCGCTCAATGGCCGGGTGCGCGAGCTACTATCCCGTGAGAAGCAGCTCGAGTGGACCGTCGTTTGCATTGGCGTCTTCATCGAGATGTTCCTACCCAAGACGAACCATCACTTCGGGTACATCCCCGACTTCCTGGACGCGGCCACCAACACCATCGCGGTCGACGGCACGGGCGAGGATCTCGTCTCACTCACCAGTGCACGCGACGTTGCCAGGGCCGTGGCCCAGCTGCTGCTCGCACCCAATGGCTCGTGGCGTCCGTACGTGTACATGGAGGGACACAAGACCTCGCAGCTGCACGCAGCGGCGCTGCTCACGCGCCACGTGGGCGACCCAGCCATCCAGGTGGTCAAGCACAGCCTCACGCAGCTCATCAACGTAGTTGTGGCGAATGAAGCAGTCGAGGCCGTGGTCACGGCGCAGCTCGGCATCTGCCTCCTCTCGGGCGCGATAACCTTCGACGCCGCAAAGGTGGCGCGCGACCGCGCCGAGTACTTCCCAGGTGTCAAGTTCCGCACCCTCGAGGAGGTCTACGAGCTCATGGCGAGTGACCCGCAGGCGCTGGTGTAAAAGACCTCCGTCAGAGCACGCAAGCGCTGTATTTCAGTGAATTTCTCGCTGTCTCTCTTTCTCGCTTGCTTGTCTGCTGAAAAATCGCTGGCATCCTGAACACTACGAGTACAGTTCGCCAACAAGATCAATGGAGCACAATGGATTAACAAACAAAAGTCAATATATGCTGACTTGCAATACCTAGCAGACCAGGAGGCTCTTGTCCACGTGTAGCGCGATGGTGTCGACGCATCCTTCACCCATCGCCGCCCACGCCTTCATCACTTGGACTTTCACAGCGTCCTCATCGTTATCGTTGCCAAAGTCCATACAGGCACTGTCATAGTCTGCCGCCGTCGTGGTGTGGAACTCAAAGACACTCCGCAGCACCGACGAGCTGCAGGCGTTCTGTGGCTGTTGGATCACCAGCCACCCGCTGCCTCGAATCTGCGGCGGTAGCGCCGCTTGACAATCAGCATGGCCAGCTACACAGGCGTGCTCGAGCGCAGTCTCCCAGACGAAGACCGATTCGCCCGCCTGGGTCGCCGAAGAAAAGCGGGTGACGACGTCACGCGCTCGCACGACCAGGTCGGCGCCGTTCACGTTCAACGTCACGACGTAGCTCACGGCGTAGGTGGAGTCACTACGCTCGACCACTTGAACACTGGACTGCAAGGCGATAGGGTCGTCCTTGTCAGCCGGATGGACCGAGCCGGTGGTGACTTCAGTGAACAGAGCCGAGACAATCGCGTGCCATGTCGCGTTCGAAGTGGCGTGGACGTCGAATGGGAAGGCGCGCGTGCTCACGAGTCGCGACACGAATTGCTGGCTCTGGCGGTCGTAGACATGGGAGAGCACATTATCTTCTATAGGGTCCGGCATGCCGCCGCCGTGTCTGTGAATGCCGTTCTCAGCCAGAACACGATCTAATCGCTCAAATCCGTGGATAGCGTCCTGCTTTAGACGTGCAAACGCAGCGGCTTCATCCCAGCCAGTCTGGGCCAGTGCTGTTCGGGTATTGAGCGTATTTCGCTGGTGTAAGACGCTTTGATGCGTCAGTAGTAGCTTTCGGATGGCACGAATGAGCGTTGCGCGCTCCACCACTTGGCTCGTGAGCAATCGCTTCTCGTGTTCACACATTGTCCGCGCTTTCTTCTGTCGCTGCGAGAGTCGTTGCCACGCAGATGATGATGCAGGGCGAGCCGCAAGCAAGAGCGGCGCACCGTCGCGGTGCTTGAGCAGACCTGCCACTTCGGCCTCCAGCTCACAGACATGTCGGCGCAGGAACTGCAGCTCGCTCTGCTGTCGGTCGCGCGTCGAGTTGCGGGTTCGCTTTGGTTTGGTCGTCGGTACTGCTGGGAGGCTCGCGAGGGTTGAGTTCATTCGTGACTGCTCGTTGCTTGCTGTTGCTGCTGCTGGCAGAGTGATGATAGAGGACGAGAGGCTGCTAGAAGCAGACGCGCATGGCGACGACGGAGTCTCAATGATTGACTGGAGTAGCGCCTCCGACTCGGCCAGGAGCTGTTCAACAACGCTATCGGACGTCGGCATGGCGTATTTACTCGTAAAGCGCCTCTCGCAAAGTGCGGGAGAAGTAAGTATATGAATTGTATCACAAAAAGTCTACTATGAACTTCCACAGCAACCACTTCACATAATATCTGCTCTGAGCAACACCACTGATACGCAACCAGGAAGAGCCTTTGTTTCGCCAGTAGCTCAGTTCAAGACCTCCCTGTTCTCATGTGAAGCTTCTGCTCCTTGTGCTTCTCCTTCAGCACTCGGAGGGAATCCTCCAGCGCTGAACGCAGCAGCAAGAGCGTGATCTACTTATCGGTAGCTCAAATCTGATTAGAAGGCGAGCTTCAACATCTCAACATGGTCATATGAGTCTGCGAGTACTTGTGAGGTCAGTTATACTACACCTACTGGCTCTTGGCCTCCTCTTTGAGCTTGACGTTCATCTTGCGCAACGTGTCAGTGATCACCGAGCGCAGGGTCATGTGCAGCGGCAAGCCGCCGCAGGACACAATCATGCCAATGGTCGTGGGCGTCACCTTCATGTTCTAGAGCACGAGCGGCTTGGGCGACGACGTGTCCTTCACGAAGCACACAAAGCCAAGGTGGTCCGAGACCGACAGGGCCCTGAAGTTTCGCACCTTATAGCAGACCGACGGGGTCTCCTCCGGGTTTTTCTCATTGGGGATCCCAGCACTTGCAATCTGTTCGACGAGGCCCAGCGGCATCCAGCGCGTGTTACTCACGAGTCCTCGCCCAGTACCGGGCCCGAGCTCTGGGAAGCCGAGCCACGCGTGCTTAAGCGCTGCCTCGTCCCTGTCGTCGGAAGAAGCCGGCTGAATTCATCATGTGCAGCTTGAGACGCATCGCTGACGTAGCTAGAGTTCATCGGGTCGTAGTACTGGATCTCTCGACTGGTTACGCGCGCAAACACGTAACACCAATGGGTGGAGCCGAACAGCAGCGAAGAAACAGCATGCCCCGCGCCGTCCTTCGAGGGCACCTCGCGTAGCTTGCTGTTTACATTACCAACGCCAACAGCATCAGAGAGCGACGGCGAGACAGCAACCACGCGGCTGTTGACCTTAAAAAGACGCTGCAGGCGCAGAGTAGAGTACCCTCCCTCAGCTGCATTTCCTCAGCAACATGAACAATGTTCACCTGCAAGAGCAATGCAAAACACCAGACAGATAGTTCTCAAACATCGCATTTGATCAAAACAAAATATCATACCCCTCGCTCTGTAGATTCACGTTCTTGAGCGTTGGCCTATGAACATGTTAATGACTCAACTTGGAATCTCAACTTTGCTTTGGGATCGATGCACTGATATGAAAACATTTTCAGTCGACGAGTTGGTGAGCAGGGAGCGCTTATCGACGTTCGGTCTTCTACTGTAGCAGCGCCACGCAGCCGTGGAGCTGTCAAATGGCATCGGAGCTGCCAAGAAGCTCAGCAAGCAGCTCGTAGTCGATTGTGGTGCGACGGACGATGCTCGAAGAGCTGTTGGCGACTGGGGCTGCATGGTTGGTCAGCTCCACAGCCTGCTGTCACTTATGACCACTGTATGCGCTGAGTGTGGGCAGCCGGCGAGGCCTTTTCGCGTCGAGCAACTGCATTAGTGACTCCTCATGAAGCATTTTCTGGACTGTCGCTACGGACGGGCCTTGCATGTGTACTCATCACCACGGACGAGAATTGACGCATTGATGCATATCCACACACACGAACAAATGGTTATCCGAATTCAAATCAAAGCACTTGCTTACTGGTTCTTGAGCTTCTTGAGCTTGCTGTTCATGCTGTTCAAGAAGATCGAGAGCGTCGAGCGCAGCGACATGCGCAGCAGCGAGCCGCCGCAGAAGAAGACATTGCCCACGGTCGTGGGCGTCACCTTGACCGTCCAGAGCACGAGCGTCTTGGGCACGACGGACGACGTGTCCTGCACGAAGCGTACCAAGCCAATGTGGTCGGATATGGGCATCGGCCCGAACTTGCGTAGCTTGTAGCAAATTGACGGAATGAGCTGCTCATCGTTCTCGTTCGGGACACCCGCACTCACGATCTGCTCGACGATGCCCAGCGGCACCTGGCGCGTGTGGCCCACGAGACCGCGGCCGACACCCGGTGCCACCTCCGTGTACCCAAGCCAGACGTGCGCGAGCCACGCGTCGAAGGCTTCGGGCGCCGTGGCACTCACGAGTACGGACGTCACGACCTCCTGCCCGTCGTTGTCCGAGTACTCCTCGAAGGCGCTCGGGTCCGCGTACCGCTGGGATGACGACACGCTCATGCTGCTGCTTGTATAGCGTGTGGCGTTGTGTGTGGTGTCGGTCGAGCGCGTCGTCTTGTTCGTGCAGATGGCTCGAATTGTGATGACCCTCCACAAAGTTCGATTTACTGAAGTAATCAGAGTTTCGGCCAATCAGATCCGCACACAACGCGATTTGAACATCGTCTGGACCTCCTCCTTGGAATGACATGTTCATCAAGTGCTGTCATGAACATGCCAGTGTCTGGCTTACTTGTGCAAGTGCTTCTTCCGTACATGGAAGATGGCAACGCCTGTAGATGAATATCTACTCTACGAAAACAGCGCTTGTCCATATATTATCCTTTATTTCAACATCTTTTCATCAAGCACGCGAGCGTGCGCGCCTTTGCAAATTTCATCTCTCGCATTCTCTCTCTCGCACATCGCTTCAGTCACTCACTCATGCGATCACTCGGTCACTCACTGTGGTTGGCCGCTCGCGAGCTGGGCGGCGCGGCGACGACGCGCGACCACGAGTCCGACGACCGTGAGCACGATCGTGGCGATCGTCGTGACAGACGCGATGAAGATCCAGACCGTGGGCGACAGGTAGAGGAAGACCTTGTTGCCGCCGCCGTCAATTGTGGTCTTGGCAGAGCCAGCCTTCGCGCCCAGCGGGATGACGGGGAAGATGTTAATGCCGCAGTTGATCTTCGAGTCCATCTTGATCTTGAGGTAGCCCTTGTCGCCCCACTGCGACGAGTACGAGTTCTTGAGGATCCAGTAGTTCGTCGAGCCCTCAGTGCCGTAGCCCACAAGCACGACGGCGTGGTCGATCTGTGAGCTGTCGGTGAAGTCGCCGCTATTCGGGCACTCGTAGATGCCGCCCTTGTAGTCCTTGAAGTTACTGCCCGAGTTGATCGCGACCGAGATCGGCTGGTTCTGCAGCGCGATCTTGAGCAGCTCCGTCGGGTCCGACGAGCTGTCGCACTTCTTGCCCACGGCCTGCTCCCAGTTCTCGATGCTCGCAGCCGCCTTCGTCGGATCGTTCTCGCACGTCGTGTTGCCCGACGAGGACGAGGACGACGGCGCCTTGGTCGTCGTCTTGAACGGGTTTAGAGTCACCTGGTCCACCTCCTTGTACGGCAGGTCGAGCTCGCTCATGAGGCTCAGGTGAAGACCCGCGGCGTCGGCGAACGCACCGTGGGTCATGCCACCGTCACACCCATCATTGTGCGAGCCCCACTTCATCTCGGTCTGCAGCCACTTGACGCCGGTGACGCCCGAGGCCGCCCAGCAGTACTTGAATGTTGCGGTCATCTCGCGCTTGCTGCAATCGAGGAACTGCTGAGGGGAGAGCGGAATCGGGCTGTTCTTCGAGTTCACGGCCACCGCCATCTCGATCGCGTCCGTGGCGGCGAACGCCCAGCAACTGCCGCACTTGTTCTGTCTCTTGACGGTCGTGCAGATGTTCTTCTTCAGCGGGTTGTCGGTCGAGCACCAGTCGAGCGTCGCCGGCACGGTCGATGCCAGGCGGCGAGTTGGCCGAGCCGCTTCCTGCGCTTCTTCCAAGCGACGACGCGTCTGCGCGTGCAGTTCCTGGCGTACAAACTCCTGTGCGGTCTGCTTGCGCTCGTGGTCAAGGTACAGGTGGCGCGTGTTCACGCCAACCTTGTACGAGAACTCGACGCCCTCCTGCGTGGCGAGCGAGCGCACGTCTTCCAGGTATTGCACATGTTCCTGCAGGCGGCGGTGCTCCTCGACGTCTTCGCGCGCGTCAAGGCCCTCGCTCGCCATCATCTGGCGCACGACCTCGGCGCTCGGGATCGTGTTGCCCTTGCCGTCGGCCCAGAGGCAGCGCGCACCGGGCTCGCACTGGAGCAGCGTGCCGAAGGACACGGGCTCAGAGGAGGAAGACGCGGCGACGTTGCTGAGCGCCACGGCGGACGAGAGGAGCGCGAGCGCGCGTATGATAGAAGGAGCCTGCATGACTAGCTGTGATATATACACACACACACACACGGAGCGAGAGGTGGTCGGTCTCCTAATAGACAGAGAATGCCCGGCGTGGATCGTCGTGGTGGGGAGGACCTGAAGCGAGAATGGAATGGCAGTCTCGCTCGCTCGCGCTCGCTGGGCTGGCGTGCGAGCGTTTGTATAGGGGGTTTGTAAGCGGAGCGTTCGATTGCGCTGCTCGTGCGAACCGAACTTTTCGGGTTGGTCTTTCCCGTGTCACTATTGCGTCACTATTGAGGGGGATGAAGTGCCAAATGGGCTTTGAAAATGGGTAGTTATTCGGTATCTATATTTAAAAGGTTATTGTAGTCCAATTATCTCAATAATAAGCGATCAATAGTGCTATCTATAAGGTTATTGCACAGAAGCAGCTGCTTGGCAATCAGAACAGCCAATTAAAATAGAAAGCGCTCTTTTTTTGCGTCACCCAAATTGCATCCCAAACTGACTTGATTTTCGGATTCTCTGTCAGTCCGTCCAGACTCCTGCACAGTAACCGTCACATTATATTTGGCGCAGGCAGCGATCTGACTGTTTCCTACTCAAATCAGCTTTATTTTCATAACCGATGAATACTTTTGTGGCTCGCAAATCAGACGACGTTACGGTGGTTACGTCGCGTGTTCGTATCCGAAAACGGCTCCTTTCAATCAGACTCCTCGTCTTGAAGTGACGCCGTGAGCATCTGCAGAGTGAGAGCAGTCGTTCGTGCATTATCACGCATAACGTTAGCTGCCTTGTGCCCATGGCTAGCGCGCTATCGGCTATTCAATGTGGTCAGTACCCTCCTGTTCAGTGCTTTCAGAGCCTGCAAGTAAACAAACGTATCTACTTCACCATCGTGTGGTTCTCTTTGTTCTAGTAAGAGCGTTCTTTGTGTGTATAAAAAAATATCTACATGTGGGCTTATACTCGTGTTTCATTATGTTTGTCTTCTTCATGCCCGAGGATAGCCGTCCATGTGCACTAACCGCCTGCTTCCGAGAACGTAGCGTCGCCTTCTTCTTTGTGTTATGAAGCTCTTTGCACCATCCGTCCTGACGGATGATGGATGTGAGATGGATGCCGTGACATGACGTCTGCTCAGTTCATCACGGCAAATGGGTTCTGCAACAGTGTCGGGTCGCCAGCTGGACTGGAAGGCATTGTCTGCTGTTCTCTCGCTCATCTACCAGTATTGTACTCGTACACGACATGCTCACCTATTCGTGCACGACGGGTGTCTGCGCAAGATACAGTGACGTGCCGCTCACTTGTTCGCGCAGCGCCGCGCGCTTCTTCTTCGCGAAGAAGAGCCCCACACCTGTCAACACGATCGTGGCGATCGAGACCACCACTGCGATCGCGATCCACGCCGACGGACTCAGTCCCATGAACACCTTGGCGCCGCCGCCGTCCACCACTGCAGTCGCAACTCCGGCTTTCGCGCCCAACGGGATAACGGGAAAGATGTTGAGACCGCAGTTCGCCTTCTTGTCCGCGACGAGCTTCAGGAATCCCTTTTCACCCCAGGAGACGCCGTAAGAGTTCTTCAAGATCCAGTAGTCTCCGTAAGTGGCGTCCGTGCCGTAGCCGACGAGCACGAGCGCGTGGTTTACGTCGTCCTTCGATGCAAGATCGCCGTTGTTCGGGCAGCTGTAGAACCCACCCGCGTAGTCCTTGAACGGGTCGTCCGAGTTGAGCGCCACGGCGATCGGCTGGTCCTGCAAGGCGTTCCGCAGCAGCACGCTCGCGTCTGAACTCACCGAGCAGTCCTTGCCGACCACCTGTTTCCAGTCCGTAATGCTCGCCGCTGACTGGTTCGATGTCCGGATGCACGTCGAGTTGTTCGTGGACTTGTCGTCGTACGGCATCAAGAGCTCCGTCACGAGTCCGTACTGGAGCTGGGCAGCATCCATGAACGCGCCATGAGTCATGCCACCGTCGCAGCCGTTGTTTGTGGACTTCCACTTGATCGTCTCGCTCAACCATGGCACACCACTCACGCCCGATGCCGCCCAGCAGTACGTGAACGACTGCTCCGTCTCGCGCGTGCTGCACGACAGGAACTGCTGCGGAGCGAGCGCGACCGCAGCACTCTGGTTGGCCGCGATCGCCACCGCCGTCTCGATCGCATCGGTTGCCGCAAACGCCCAGCAACTGCCGCAGTTCTGCTGACTCTTCACGGTCGAGCACACGCTGTGTTTGTGTGGGTTGTCCGACGTGCACCAGTTGAAATAGCTCGACGTACTACTGGCAGTACTGCCCGTGCTGCTGGCCATGGTCGTGAGTTCCCGCGTCGATGCCTTCGCCGCTGCGCGCATCTCCTTGTGTACAAAAGCCTCGGGCAAGTGCGCTCGGGGTTTCGCGTCGAACAAATGGCGCCCGTTCACACCCATCTTGTACGTGAACGCATGGCCGACTTGGCGCGCGTACCGGTGGACATCTGTGTAGACAGACAAATAAAGCAAAGGGAAGCGCCAGTAGTTAGTCGACCAGAAGCACCACCACCAGCGTGGCTGGCACCCATCAACACCATATCTTTGGATTAAAGCACGCACTCTCGAGGTAGTCCATGTGGCGCTGCAGGTTGCGCAGCGGTATCACGGCATCGCGCTCGTCCACGTCGTTCTGCGCGAGCAGCAGCCTGCGCAGTGCCGGCGCGTCAATCACCTGACTGTCTTGGCCTGTCCACAGACACGGGGCGTCGCGCTCGGGCGGGCAACTCACGAGCGTACCGATGGAGTTGCTCTCTGCTGTTGTGGTGGTTGCGGTAGAGGCGGCGATCGCGACTGCGAGCCAGCCGAGCAGCGCGGTCGATGGAGTCGCGACGCGCATTCTGTGTTGTGTCTCGTGCCTCGTGGCTTGTGGCTCGTGGCTCGTGGTCTGCGGTTGGGAGAATGGAGTGCGTAGTCAGTAGCGGGCGGTCGGCTGAATGCACTCTGATCCTTCTTGTTCTAACTTGTTGTTGGCTCAAATAGAACAGTCCCACTATAGACTGCTTCTTGCTGCACAGGAGAGTCACACGGTCGAGCCAAAATTTCACGCCGCCCTGCTTCTTCCGGGAGTTTACTTGCAGCCGTTCGATACGCCACGTAAGGCAAGCTATCATGTTTGGTAGGCACTGCAGACCATGATGAAAGCTTTAATCCGCCTATGTGTATTGAGTATTAATCTAAACGGGTGATTACAACAATACTGAGAGATGTTGAGGAAACGAGGACGCTGGTCATCTGGATCCTGCCGATCATGTCTCGAGTCGAAACAGCGTGAGCCCATGAGATCTGTCAGAGCGTCCATTGTCCACTTTGAGGCGCTCTTGAGCCATCCCGCGATGGCATCCGCACAATTCGAACGGGCCCTTGGGCGGATACAGCCAGCAGCTTCCACAGTAGTCGGTTCGCCGCTCCAGGGCTTGCTTGCATCAGGTGGAAATCTCTCACCGTCCTCAATACTACCGGTATGCAGCGCCAGGGAGTGATGCCCGGCCATTTCACGATTCTTCAGGCAATCACCAGCGCATGCATGCATGATGTGCATCCTGATTTTGGTCAGTCAACCAACCAGTCCTTCATGTCGAGCGCTGTTGCCCATCGGCCAACATCACCATTGTATGAGACCCGCTGCTCATACAACGTCTACAAGTATGTGAGCTCTTCCGACGCTCCTTTCATTCACTAGTGCAGATTCTAGCTGCCTTCTGTGAGCGGGTCTCTCATGAAGTCCAGCTTCAGCGATCATCTCCGGTCGTTGCGGCGTCGATGCAATCTGCTGCACACGCAGGTGTTGCATTGTGATTTCCGTCCATCAGTCATCAGGTTGCGATCCTATCGCCGCCACTGTGCACCACCACCACCAAAGAACTAGAGCATGGGGCAATCGCGGTTTTCCTTCCCGCGCAAAATGTCTGTTTGAATCTGACAGGAGTGCGCCGTCTGGACACGGGAGCATGTGTGGTGCATGCATGCATTGACCAGGTCTTGGTGTTGAAGCTGGTGCTTTGGCAGCTCAGGTCGAATTCGCTCCACGAATGCATGCATCACCATCAACGCTGCATGGAACTCCGTCACCGGTCAACAAACAACACAGCCAGCGTCGGCGCTGTGCTGCTGGCTTGTTCTCGCTCATTAGCTTTGAGCTCATAAAGCGGGATGGGACGCGTGACGGAATGAATCTTCTTTGTGAGACTAAACGCGGCCGTGTATCGGATTGCGCCATCTCAAGAACACATCCAACCGGAGTCATAAATAAACAGCCATTCTGCAAGCAAGTTATCAGAGGGAGGGAAGCGACAGTAAGTCACAAGCCATCCCGCTGGCGGTGGTTCTCTCGCTCGCTCGCTTGCTCGCTCGCTCGTCCGTCCGTCACTCCAGCATTCGATTCAAGACAAGCAGGCAGGATTCGGCCTATCTATCTATCTATCCAGCCAGTCAGGCAGCCGGTCAGCTCAGCTCAGCTCAACCAGTCGCGACACTGCGCCGCTCACTGCATCTTCGTACCAGCTGTCGCATCCGCATCGGCACCCTCTAAAGCTAAAGACTCGTCAGACCATCGCCTGCTTGGGCTGCTTGGAGGCGCAGCGCAATCGCTTCGTCACCACCACCACCTTCCTCACTTGTATTCAGTTACCATTTGAGATTCACACGCGAAGCAGACACACACACACACACATAAGAGCACAAGATGGCGACCACAACGACAGCAACAACCAAGACGAACAGCAGCGCGCCCGCGGTGAAGGAGTCGGCGCCGCTACAGGTGTCAACAACGGCAGTGATCTCGTCGCAGACCGCGCGCTTCCTGGCCGGCGGGCTGGCCTCTGCCACTGCTGAAATTTTCACCCTGCCCATCGACTGCACGAAGGTGCGACTGCAGGCGCAGCGCGCCGTGGCGGCGGTGCCCGTGCTCACGGACGTCGGGATCGTCACGACGGCGCGCCAGGAAGTGCGCTACAATGGCATGGTCGACGCGGTACAGAAGATCGTCAAGGAGGAAGGACCCGGCGCGCTCTGGAAGGGCGCGACGCCCGCGCTGTTGCGCCAGGTGTCGTACACGAGCATCTGTATGGTGCTCTACGAGCCACTGCGCGACCTCTTTGGCGCCAACAGCGCCAACAAGAGCGAGGTGCCCTTCGTGAACCGCTTTCTCGCTGGCGGCTTTGCCGGCGCCATCGGCATCAGCCTCGCGAACCCGTACGTCCGTTGCCTATTTGCTTGAGGGATGCACGTACTGTTGTCCGCTTTGGTGGTCGCTCGTCACCACGTCACGTCACCACTGTTTGCGTATTGCGATTCTGATAATTGTGGCTGTATGCTTGTGTTTGGATGAATGAATATACAGAGTGGACGTCATTAAAGTGCGCATGCAGGCCGACCGCACGGGTACGTTATATCGCGGCGTGGGTGACGCCGTCACCAAGATCTACCAGCGAGAAGGCATGCGCGGCTTCCTGCGGGTAAGCGCGACTGTCTGTTGTTGGGATATTATCCGTCCACTGTGGATATTAACTGTGTGACTATTTGTGTCTTCCCGCAATAACAGGGCATGCCGCCGAACATCCAGCGCGGCTTCATCGTGAACGCGGCAGAGCTCGGCACGTACGACCACAGCAAAGAGTGGCTCATCACGTCGGGCATCTTCCGCGAGGGCGTGTTCGCGCACACGGGCGCGAGTTTCATCGCGGGCTTCGCCGGCGCCGCGGCCTCCAATCCGTACGTGACGCTTCCTGTTCATTCTGTTCATACTCTGATTGCCTTATTGCTGACGCCATTTGGTTCGTTGTGCTATCTATCTACTCTAACAGGATCGATGTGATCAAAACGCGCCTGATGAGCCAACCGACGAATGCCGCGGGCAAAGGCTCGCTGTATACCGGCATGAGCGACTGCGCCAAGCAGACATTCCGGGAGGGCGGCGTGCAGGCCTTTTACAAGGGCTTCATCCCCAACTGGATGCGCAAGGCGCCGTGGTGCGTCATCTTCTTCGTCACGTACGAGAAGTACCGGGCTGCAATCTGCGATCAGCCGTGAGAGTGAGTGAAGTAAATGCATCAACAGAAAAAGGGATGAATAAAGCAATGGAGCGCAGGCAAAGAGCGCGCTGTTAAATATGCAAAAGAAATGTATGAAGGTGTTGATACGAGTTCGGTTCGTGTAACAAGCTCTCACCAGGCAAGCCCACAAGCTTAGAACGCCACGAATGGGATGAAGAATAAGTCAGTGGGTCACTTAAATATTCGGCTTACTCGCTGCGCTGCGTTGTTGTCTACTACATACATACTGAGGAGGTGGCTCATACGCGACGCTAAAGCTCAGGATATTCGTCGCAAAGTGCGTGCGTGCTATCCATAACGCTTCTCTCTTGTCGCTATCGCTCAACTCTCTCACTCTCTCTCTCTCTCTCTCTTTTCCTTGATAGTAAAAGAAAATATATACAAACCGGACAGATAATTTAACAATGCAGCGCCTCAAAGTCGCGCATCTGGATGCACCAGGTCGAGCGCGGCGGCGTGAGATAGCACATGTGGCCCTTGAGCTCGTTCTGGAGCTTCGCCTCCATCTGCTCACTCAAGTCGATGTACTCGGCCGTGTGCATCACGTTGAGTTTCGGGTTATCCGCGGGCGACGAGATCTTGCCTTCCTTGGGCAACAGCACGATCGGCAGCCGCTCCGGGTCCTCCTTCGCCCACCGGTCGCGCGAGATCGCGTGCACACTGTAGCGCGAGAACGAGCCGTTCATCATGCGGTTCGAGATCGTGCTTTCCACGGACGGCGCGGGCGTCTCGTCGTCATCGTCATCATCGTCAAAACAGTAGGTTGTCGGTCGCCGGCGCCGCTGGCCCTTCGACAGCAGAAAGTGGCGGAACTGCTCGCGCTCACGCCTCCGGGACTCGAGGATTTCCTCCTGGGAGTGACGGTGGTTCGCATTCGTATTGCTGTTGTTACTGTTGCTGGCGTTGCTCTGGTGCACGTTCATGTTCGTCGTCGCATTTAAGTTGCCGTTATTCGCCTGGATCACGTGGGAGTTCATGCTGACGGGCGCCACTTGGCTCAGACGGTTGCCCTCCATGTTCATCAAGAGCTTCTGCAGCGCCAAGAAGGTCTCGTCCACCTCGTCGTCCTCGTCCTCGGTGTCGTCCTCGGGCTCGAGCACCGGCGACACTTTCCTCGTCCTCGCCTTGGTATGCGCAGCTGTTGGCATTGTAGTTGCGCCGCCAGACGGTGTCTGTTGTTGTTGCTGTTGTTGCGCACCGCCATGGCCGCCTTCAAATCGTTCTCTCGCCCGTGTGCTCATGATGGCGCCAGATCGCAAATGCCGTTGTCTGCGTCTGGTTTCTCTTGGCTGTTCGCTGGCTTGCTGCGCTGTGCTGTGCTTGCTGCTTGGGCTATCGCAAGCGCCAGCTAAGCGTCTGCTGACCTGTTCGCTCGCTCGCTCCTCTGCGAAAAACAACTCGCGCTGTTTGGTGCGTGTCGAACGCTCGCCGGCGTCTCTCTCTCCGCTTTAAAAATGGGGGAGGGAAATGGCTCAGTCGCCCCCGTCTTCGTCAAGCAAGGTCGTCGATGGCGCAGCCACTGGTCGATTACGCGCACGTCGGCCGCTGAAACTGATCGAATGGGGAAGAGATGGAGAGCGCGCGTCGCGACACCTTCTTTCCTTCGTCTGGTTTGCTTTGCTTTGGCTGGTGGGTCTGTCTTTCGAGGGAAAAAGCACTTGAGATTTGTATGTGAGGTCAAATGAAACTCTCTCCACGCTCTTGCCATCATCTTCGCCACAAAAAGCGTACCTAGAGTAACATACACGATAGAGTACTGTGACAAAGCCGGGTGTTTAACTGATGTTTTGTATGAGCAAGATGGGCGACTGCACCGTCTCCTGGGACGCTCAGCAAAATGACGTAGCATTCGAAGTCTCCATTATGCAACCTGTCTATTTGGCAGATTGACTTGTCCTCTATTTGACAACTTCAGTTGCTGATAATATTGATGACTAGGGTTGCACTTGCGACTACCAATGAAAACCCATATAAATGACCAAATGATTTTGCAATCAATGTAATTTTCCAACATCTGAACTTTTGGGTGAGAGGATGAACAAGACGATCAATGGACTGTGCGCCTTCGTGCATTCGTAGGGTCAGAGTCAAGAAGCGATTGGCCTGAGAGCTTCCGCTCTGGCGATGGCCAGTACAATGAAGACGCAGAAGGAAAGTCATTCTCTCTCTTTATTCTCTCTTTTGTTGGGCTCAGTTTGCTGGCCAGAAAGTCACGAAGTTCAAAAGCCTGGGTTCTTTTTCGAAGCCTTTTTTGACAAGCAAGCAAACAGAGACCTGGACTTTTATTTCCAGCGCATAGAATAGTATAGCGTGGACGTATAGCTCGTTCACATAAAGTAACGCAATCTGTACCCATTCCAGTGCATCGGCCCTATACTTCCCGCGGATGTAGTGAGTGACTATCTTCCCAGTCAGCACGCCGCTTCAAGCGCTTCCATACTTGCTGCTATGACGGCTCAAAGAGCCGCGACTGATCGCGCGTGAGTGCCGCCCACAGAGTGGGAGTGTGAGTCTGAAGTGAAGAACAAGAGCGTGTGTGCTTGCTATAGTGACAAGCGAACAACCGCCGGCCCCCATGTCGGAGCTGCTGCTCTTCTGGCTCAACCATGAGCTGCGGCTCTCGATGTTCGTGACTGACGTCGAGCGTGACTTCGCGAGCGGCTACCTGCTGGGCGAGATCCTCTTCCAGCTCAACCAGCAGCACAACTTCTCCGACTTCATGAACAGCAGCATCGCGGACGCCAAGATCGTCAACTTCTGCCTGCTCGAGCCCAGTCTGCGCAACATGGGCGTGAAATTCGACTCCAAGACCGCGACAGCCATCATGAACGGCAGGCACGGCGCGGCCGCCAGCCTTTTGTATCAGATCAAGGTACTGTGCTTATGAGGGAGGCATGGTGTGTCTAGTGTTCACTAACAGTTGCGCTTAACTGTACTGTATTAGATGACCGCAGCGAGGACCGGCCGCGCGCCCGACGTCTCCACCACGTCGCTCGAGCGCAAGTCCATCCTGCCGCTGCACAACATGCCTGTGAAGCTCGCCAAGCCAGCGTACGACGCGGGCAACCACCAGTTCTTCGAGCACTCGATCCGGCGGCGCATCAAATCGCTCGCGGCGCTCAAACGGGAAAAGTGCGTCCATCACATTACTATTCTACTGAGCTGTTGGTGCAGTTGTTGACTTTGTATGATGATGTAAATAGAGAGGAGGTCGCAGAGGAGGCGCTCAAGAAGCAGGCGTACCTGCGCAACCAGGAGCAACTAAGGGAGCAACTGGAGCTCACCAAGGCCGAGCGGCTCCACCGTGCGTTCATTCACAGCCACTTCATTAAGGAGGCGCTCGAAGAGACCGACTCGCCCGCCTGGCGCGTCGCACTAGAGCGGAAGAGCGAGCGCGAGCAGCGCAAGGCACGTTTTTACCAGCAGCTACTAGCGCATCAAGCTAAGCAGCAGGTCTGTCGTGTTGTTGGGATTTGCCATGTTCGGGATTTGAACGGCGAGCTGAATACAATTTGTCTGCATTAGGAAGAGCACACGTTCAGCCTGCGACAGAGTGTGAAAGACGATCTGGACGAGTTCGAGGTGCGCATGTACTGCTCCAAGAGTAACTATGCGTAACAGTGTGGGTTGATAATGAGCTTGTTGTACTTGCCTTCTGTGTACAGACCCGGCATGTGTCCAAGAGCTCCCACTCGAAAGATGCAGTACTCCCATCTCAGAAATCCGTCGGCTACGGTCTTCGCTCGCTTAGCAACACGCTGGACAAGGCCGGCATCGCAAACTCGACCTTTCTGCCATCAGCAGCCTCACGCCAGGCATCTGAGCGATCAGGAGACCGAGTGGAGCTAACGAACAACTTGAACACCATCAAACAACAGACACAGCGGCGCGAGAAGCGCAAGGAGGCGCTCGAGCGGCGGCGCAAGCGCTTTGTACAGGAATGCGGGTACTACCACTCGCATCTAAGCTCGATTCGAGCTACGGCAGCACTGGAAGCGCTCGTCGCGAGGGAGACCAACAGCGAGAACGGGGTGCGCAAGGACATTGAGAACGTGATCGTGTACAAGGAAATCGCGCGCGAGAACCGGGAGCAGCGATGCGTCGAGTACGAGAAGCAGCGGCGCAACGACGATGAGGCTGCGATCGATCGAGACGCGAGTTTCTACGGGAAACTGGTGCTGCGATATGAAGACGACGGCGAAATACAGCTACTGCAGAAAGCACGCTTGGAGACAGCAACGCGCGCTGCCGAGAGGCATGAGAATGAACTCATTGCGTCCAGTATCGTGAAGGAAATGGTAGATTTCGCCATGTTTTCGGCTGGAAAGCGGGAAGATACGCTCTTTGAACGGAGTCCAACGCTCTTTCTACCAGAGGAGACGTGGACAGAGTACAAGGTCCAGTTCGCGCATGGCTGTGGGTCCATAGAGACTAATAGTGTCACTATTAACCGCGACTCGCAGCAGCTTCTGCTGAATAAGTACGAGCTGGAGCAGTACCTGGCATTGTTCCTGCCGTTCCTTCAGCATTCTGACTACGTCGGGTCTTCAGCAAAGGGCACTGCATTGTCTCCGTGGTGTCCGCGCGATTCCAAGTTCATTGGCGCCGTGGATGTGCTTGAAGACCGGTTTGCACTCGGTGAAGAAGTCAAGTACATGCGCTGGATCAGCCACACAACGGCTTCATCGTCATCTCCAGCACCATCAGCGCCTGTGAGTGTAGAGATCGCCGAGGACCAGAGCGAGACTCAAGGCGCAATGGAGATCGTCACTACAGAAGCGACTGATCCAAATTCTGCTGGTGACAAGAC
Source organism: Globisporangium cederbergense (assembly GCA_023334245.1). Lineage (NCBI taxonomy): Eukaryota > Oomycota > Peronosporomycetes > Pythiales > Pythiaceae > Globisporangium > Globisporangium cederbergense. The sequence continues at coordinate 19,802 of JAASGO010000001.1, read as the reverse complement.
CCAAGATGAGAACGCAGCTCAGCCAGATGCTATGTTACCAGTCGGCGCTTCTGAGACCGTTGTGCCTGAAGGTCAGCCTCAATCTGTCGTTATCTCCTCTTCACCACCAAAGCTCCTTCGCATCTTGGTCTTTGGTTTACCATTCGCTGGAAAGAAGACGCACACGATGCGCCTCGCGGACAAGTATAACTTGGAAGTGATCTCCGTGCATCAGTTGCTAGGTCACGCCATCCAGAACAAGAGCGACATTGGTGTTGAAGCACAACGGCTGCTGAGCAGCGGGGGCGAGATTCCACCACGAATCTACAGTCAGCTGGTTCTAGGCGCCATCCACACGCTGGAGAACGCTATAGCGACATCGGCTACCCCCGCTATTGGCCAAGAGGACGATCAAAGTCCAGCGCCTACACTGACGAAAGGCTGGATCGTGTACGACTTACCAGGAACCGCAGAGCAGGGACGGGATTTCGAAGAACTGCTCACGGGATTCGTGGACCCGACCTTGATCCCTTCACCGTACGACTTTGAGTCCTCGATCGCACCCGGGTATGCTAGACCAGCGCTGCCGCCAAAGTTCCTGCACGGCAAGTCTGGTGTCGATCTGGTCTTCTACTTGGATTGCTCATGCGGCTCGGCCATGGAGCGGTGCCTGGGACAGCTGGAGGACGAGGCCACACACAAAATGTTTCACATCGTGTACAATGCGCCGTCGCACGAGTCCACGGAGCGACACCGACTGAGACACACGAACGCGAGCGTAAACAGCAGCGAGCTACTGTCGCTTCAGTGTCTCTCGGTGGCGGGTTTTGCCCAGTCGCAGAAGCCCTGGTACGAGAAATTCGACACCTTGCGAGAGGTGAGCACGTTGAACGCCGAAGAAGAGACCCACGAGCGTATGGTGGCGTTTGTTGAGGCTTTCTACAAGCAGCAGGAGGATCAGCGACTCGCAGAGCAGCAGGAGCGAGAAGCTAGCGAACTGGAGCTCATGGTCACGGAGGAGCAGCGCCAGCAGCGCATTCTGGGGCTCGAAAGTGCCATTGAGAGTGCTCGAGCGAACCACTCGCACTGTCACCATGCACTCCAACAGGCTGAGGAGGCCAAAGCTAAGAAGGAGGAGCTTCTGGAGCACCGCCAGGCGCTCGAAGCCGCACTAAAGCAGATCGACACAGCGATAGGGAACGCGAAAGAAGCGGTACACGAAGAGATCCAACTTGCCGAGCGGGCCGCGCAGGTGTTTTCTGGGAAACTGTCGCCGCAGCTGAGCTCTTTGCTGGCGAATGTGTGGGCCGGCATGGAGAGCGAGTACGTGGCCGTGATGATGCGCGTGTTCAGTTTGCAGCGCGAGCATCGGCGGCGCGCTTCGGACCGCTCGAAGCTCGTGATCGACGAGTTTTGCGCGTTTCTGCGCCGTCCCGACGCCAAGCAGAGTCTCGTGAACGCCTTCCAGGAGAAGTTCAACCTCGTGCTCGACGAGATGCGCTTCGACGAGGCCACGAAGCTTGAGCTCCATGCACGCACTGATATCCTACAGGACGAGTTGGCGCTGATCGTCGAGAGCAAAGTGGTGGAGAACGTCGAAGAGCTCAGTAGTGTCACGAAGGACGGCTGGCTCGAAGACATGTGCTCGAGTACTGCAATCGTGTTCCAGGCGGCGCTCCAGAGCGAGTGCGACCGCTTTCTCGTGTCCTTCCAGGTGCTCGTCGAAGGGTACTCCGCTGCGAGCAGCTCACCTGGGATCCTGATGCCGGCGGTCGAGAACCTCAGGGCGATCCAGGATCTGTCCTGTCGGCTGTTCTACGACGCTTCAGTCATTGAAGAGGCTGCTCCTCCGGTTGTAGCGGTGGTGACACCAGCGACTGCTGCTTCAGATGCTAAGAAGGGGGCTGCGGCTGCCAAGGGCAAAGGAAAAGCAGCACCGGCAGCCCCAGTCTCAGCAGCTTCAGCTTCAGCTGCTGCGAATGCTGTGGATCCTATGAAAGAAGGCTCAAGCGGTGACCCCATGGCCATGGACGACCTCCTGGCGTCCTACGACCGAGCGCTACAGAAGTGCGACACGATCGTCCAGCTGGTGGCGTCCAAAGTGGTAGATAATGGTGGAAATGGTGCTGAGGGATCGCATCAGGTTGAAAGTGGTGGTGGTACGAACCATACAACAACAACAACTATTACGTCAGCCGGCACCTTTGACGTGTGCGTCGCCAATCTGCTCAAGGGCATCAAGTATGAGCACGAGCTGGTCCAGAGGCGCATCAAGTTCCTCCGTAACGCCGCCCAGCGAGCCTGTGAGCAGGTGACACGCTCCATGCGCGCGGTGGAGCTGACGCTGCAGGACGTGGTCGACGAGCGGCGCGACCGCGAGAAGGCGGCAGTGGCGGCGCTCATCAAGTACATCCGCACGGCCATCGAGTCCGAAGTCGACCTCCCGCTATTCATCAACGCCAAGGTAGGCTGGAATGTATTCGGTGTGGTTAAATATTGGTGGACCGCTAACTCTCTTGCTTCATATCCAGCCTGAGACTTTGTATCGCTTCCCGATCACGGTGCAGCTTCGTGAAGACACGCTCATTGACGTAGATCCGCTCAGTCGCCTGGTGGCACAGGCGCCTATGGACCCGCCGCCTCAAATTGAAGAAGTCCACGACGTGTTGCTGAACGCCCGACAGCGTCAGGAGCTCTTGGATTTGCTGCAGACTTCCTGTTCTCGGCTGCTGGACGCAAGTGATAAGGATGGAAATGGTGATGCTGACCGAGGTCTACTGGTAATACCACTGAATCTGCTCGTGGAGATTCTGAGTAGCGTGACGTCGACGCCGCTGCTGCCACGGGCCTGGAGCAAATGCCAGCCTCACATCTTTGCCAAGGTTGGTCTGTCGTTAGGCTTATGAATTAACTGGACCTGTATACTGATTGGTACTACATGATGGCGTATGGTGTGGGGGGCCTTGTGTGCAGATTGGCAGCCATTTCCTGATACAAGACATTGGGGATGCGGCGGCTACAGCGACGGGTCTCGTTGATGTGAGCACGTTCCTCGCAGTACTCGGTGAGGATGAAGCGCTACTCCATCAAGCGATGGAAGAAGAAAAACTGAACCAACAGCAGCAGCAGCATGTAGAAGCACAAGGTGAAGACCAAGAGCCTGTGGGTATAGACACAACTCAAGATGAGTGATGCGATGGAGAGACCACAAACACAGAGGCACAGACGCAGACATCGCTAGGTGACAAACAGTTCCGTGCGTGTATTGGTAGTAGTAGTAGTAGTAGTAGTAGTGAGCTGATCCTCGTTTTTCTCTCTCTCTCTCTCTCTTTCGTCGTCTTCATCCCGTGTACGTACGTGTCTCTTTCCTTGCCCTTTACGATTCAATCGCTTCGGGCAAAGCAAAAAGAGCCACACACATACACACACACACACTCCTGCTCGCTCGCTCGCTTGATCGCACCGGCACATCTACAGCACGACCGGGTTGTCACCGAGTTGCTCGGCGAACTCGTGCTCCTCGCCCATGAAGATCTTGAGCTTCTTGTCCTGCAGCGCGCGCATGCGGTTCTTCGGCAGCATGCCGAACACGGCCTTGCGCAGCACCTCCTCGGGCTTGCGCTCAAAGAGCTCCTTGGCCGAGCGCTGCTTGAGGCCGCCCGGGTGACCCGTGTGCCAGCGATATAATTTGTTGTTCCACTTGTTGCCCGTGAGCACGATGTCCTTGGCGTTGATCACGACCACGTAGTCGCCGCAGTCCACGTTCGGCGCGTACGTCGGCTTGTGCTTGCCGCGCAGGATCGGCGCGAGCTGCGACGCGAGGCGGCCCAGCACCTGGCCCTTGGCATCCACCACGTGCCACATCACCTTGGACGCGTTCGCGATCTTGCTCATGCTGTCTCTACTAGCGCTGCTCGTGTCCTTGCGTGCGGGGCGACGGACACTTCGTTGCGCGCCTTTGATTGAGCTCCTTGGAAAATGGAAATCCACCAACCAAACAAATTGCGCTGCAAAACGGTTTTATGTGAAATATCAGTTGTGCAGAATGCATACAAATATCTATATGAACAAATTATCGGTTTTTACAGGAGGGGGACGTTATTTTGTTGCTCAGCATTTGTTTTCAAAATATTATTTCCTCGTTCAGCTCACACAGAGGCCACTGTTGAGAAGGGAGCGCAAGAGTACACCAATGCTCAATGCTCAAAAGAGCAAAGGCAGCAAGCAAACATGGGGCGATACACGACCGTGCAGACGTTCACGGACCAGGACGCGAAAGCGGCGATCTCCTACTCGGCCGCGACCACGAGCAACAGCAAAGCGAGCCACTACGGCCCCGGCGACAGCAGCAGCGCACCCAGCGGCGGCGCAGACAAGCACGGCGAGCCGAAAGTGGCGATCAACCGCGTCGAGAATGTCTCGGGCAGTTCTGCCGGCGCCGGCAGCGGCGACTTCCACATGTACCGCGCAGCGAGAAGACGGTGCGTGGGTTCCTAAGCGTATCGTTCTTGCGCTTGTGCGCTGCTGTTAGTTCGTTTATCTGGTTGATCATTGACGTCATGTATGTATGGTTGTTGTTGTTTCACTGGCCACACAGTGAGCTGGATCGCGTGGAGCGCATGGAGCAGGCGTTTGAGCAGAAAAAGATCCAGGAGGAGTTTGAGCGCAAGCGCGTGGCCAACATGAGCGAGTTTGAGGCGCGTGCCCACAAGCGCGCAGAGAAGCGTCGCCGCCGCAAGGAGCGCACCAAGGCGCGCTCCATTTCCAACGGCGACGACGACGATGGCAACAACGACTCGTCAGCAGCCGAAGACGATGAAGAAAAGAAGAAGAAGAGCAACGATGAGCCCACAAGCAAGAAGCAGAAGATCACGAGCGAGTCGTCGTCTTTAACCACAACTGCCAAGCCGGAGGTGCTGCCAGAGACCCCCGGCGGCGTACCGGAGATCCCGAACGACGGCAGCTTCCTCGCGCGAATGCTCGCCGAGCAGCAGAAGAAGAAGAAGAAGACTGTCAATCAGGAGGATGAATGAACCAGAGAGAATAGCAAGCAGCAGTGGACGTGGGCGTCAATGGTGGCTCGCTAAGCAGAGTCTCGAGCCCGGGGATCGTCAGTTCGATACAAGAATACAAGTACATTTCTTCACAAGGACGGTACTTACTATCTATCTACCTACTACTGATGACTGGGTGTTGACACTCGACACTCTTGACTTCCGATCCACTCACTAGTTGTCGTCCTGGAAGAGGATCGCGACGCCGCGCAGGACCCACTTCTCGCCGCCGCAGTCGGTCGGCAACGTCGCGAGGAAGATATATGTGTGGCCACGGAAGCGCGTGAGGTACACGGGGCACTCGTACACGAGCGGGTCGTGGCGCAGGTATCCGACGGCCGACGGCTCCCAGCTCGGCTGCGTCTGCACGGCCTTGACGTACACGACCGGTAGGAACCAGAGCAGCTCCTTGGGGTTGCTGTCCAGCAGCGTGCCGCCGCACTCGGTCGACGGCGCGCTACCCACCTGGTAGCGCTCCGAGATCTCGTCTAAAGTCGACCAGCGCGCGCCTTCAAGGATCAGGCCGTGCGCGAACACGCCGTCGTCTGGGTAGTACGTCACCTGAGCGGGATCCTGGAACGTCGTCACGTGGGTCTCGACCGTCATCTGGTTGAGAGGCATGAACTTCTTGCGCGACGTCACCTGCAGACACGCCGTCGTGTACGCCGTCGGGTTGAAGAGTCCCGGAAGCCAGATCGAGAAGGGCGTGACAAAGTCCGCCGACCAGACGAGCATCTGCTGGTAGCGTTTGACCATGTCGGTGAACCAGCCGCTGAGCGACTTCTTCGATGGCCACGCCTTCTTCTCCCACTTGCACTGCGAGAACGGGTTGCGTCCGGGCACTTCGTTCAGCGACATAGCCGTCGCGAGATCCTCCATGGCCTGCGACATATTGAGCTGCCCATTGAGCCCCTTCTTGAGGTCGCCCAGCGAGATGCGGATCTCCTCGAGCAGCACGTTCATGCGGCTACACTCCTGCAGCGCCACGACCACGAACGGCCCATGCTCCTCGGTCAGCAACGGCGCCGCTAGCTCCGTCAGGTCGAGCATGCTGAAGAACTCGGGACAGCGAGCCTCGAACTCGTCGATCATGTGGCGCAGCACCGCGGTCTTATCCCCTCCGCTCTCACCGCCACCGCCAGCCCCGCCGCCGATCGTCACGATCGTGTAACAGAGCGTCTCGCACGTGGCTGTCAGGTACCCGATCTCGGCGTTCGGATGCAGACCAAAGAGCGGTGGCGCCTCAGGCACCATGTTCTTCTCAATGTAGTTGGCGTACTCGGCGAAGTTGAAGTCCTCCGGGTTGGGCGACTTGAAGCCCGGTCCGAGCTCCATGCCGTTGAGCAACCCTGGGTTGATGAGCACCGTCAGGTACGTGTTGTTCGTCCTGCGGTCCCAGGAGTCCGTGATGTGGCCACCGTACATGATTTCACCAAAGATGTACCGCAGGTCGTCCCACGGCACGCTCGGGTTGTTGTCTAGGTACGAGTGCAGGATGTTGGCGCAGATCGTGAGGTCACCCGTGTTAAAGCTGTACGCGCGACTCCAGCCCTGCTGACCGAACCGCCTGCGTCCGAGCACGATCGCGTGGAACCAGCAGAGCGCGAAGAGACACGCCTTGAAGTCCGCGGGCTTGGTACACGCCTGAACCTTGTCCTCGCTGAAATTGGCCCAGGCGCGACGCAGGTTCGACTGGATGTCCGACGGCGCCTCGTTTGCCACTTTGATGCAGCTCTGCATGAGCGACTCGGGGATGTTGAGCATGTCCGGCAGTGGCGGCGGCTCGGCCGAGATGAAGCATCGGAAGTTGTCGTGCGCGCCCTCGGTCGCCACCTCCTCCAGCTGCCGTTCGAGCGTCGGTAGCCACGACTGCATCAGGTGCACGTTCTGCAGGATGATCCATCCGCCGTCCGTGCTCAGCTTCTTGAGCGACTCGCCCGCGTACGCTTCTTGGCCTTGGCCCATGGAAATGTTGATAAAGTTGCCGTTCTCCAGACTCACGCCGTTCGCACGGCCGAGCTTCTCGACCCAGGGCGTCGGGTCGACTCCGGGGAAGAGCACGAAGAAGATCGGGATCGACGAGTTCGTCTCGGCGTACGTTGATTCCATGTTGAATGGCGGCTGCGTCACGTACTCCTCGCCCAAGGACTCCAGGATGAACGTGCGCAGCGCATTCGTGACGCGATCAGGACGTAGTGCACGCAGTAGGATCATGCGCTGGAACGACGTGAGCTTGATGAAGTCGCCCGGCAGCTTCTGACGCTCGGCGTCCTCCGTCGCAAACCACTTGCGCCACTCGTCCGGATCGTTTTGGATTGCGTCGCCGAGTCCCTGGAAGCACTTGAGGCCTTCGAGCGCCTTGATCTTGGCCCAGAGGGCAGCGAGCAGCCACTCGGAAGCCGAGCCAGCGTTCCCTGCGTCCGGGTGCGATTTGCTGATGAGCAAGTAGTCGACCTCCGTGTCCGCGAGCAGGGCATCCTTGAGCAGAATCTTGAGCGTGAGCATGGATGCGACTGTGAGCTTGTCGCGCTCAAAGAGCCCTCGTCGCACATAGTTGTACACACACGAGGTGATGCTGTCCATGAGGATGCGGCAGCGCATGTGCATCTCTTCGTCCGTGAGCTCAAGGTCTTCGTTCTCACCACCAGCTCCCCCACTAGGAGCAGCTTCTTCTCCCTCAGCCCCTCCACCAGCAGCAGCGGGCTCGCTCTCATGTTTCTTCATGGGCACACGGTAGATGCCCGAGAGAAACACTTGCTGGAAGGACGCGAGCGAGTAGATGTAGTACGAGTGCACTTTGCTGATGTCGTTCATGAGGAAGAAGAGCAGCGCGCCACGCGCCGCGATGCTGCGGTACTTCTCGCTCGTGACGTTCACAGACTCCTGAGTCTTCTTGGCTGCCTCCATGTTGTTCTGCGTCAGCTGCGCCTTGTACTTCGTATCGCTCAGGATGCTGATGAGAGGCTGGTTGTTCGTGATGTCGTCGTCGGCACTCGCGAGGTAGAAGAGAATGTCGTCCTCGAGCTTCTTGAGCTCGATCTTGCCATTGTTCTGCTCCTGGATGAGCTTCTCGCGCTTCACGGCGAGGTCGTTGCGCTCCTTCGACACGACCAAGTTGAGCAACTGGTCCTCAAGGCCAAGGATCGTAACCGTAAAGTTCACGATCGTACACTCGGCCTGGATCTCAGGAGGGTAGTGCGGATTGCCGAGCTTCGTGTGCAGATACAGGTGGAAGTTGTCGTTGTAGGGCACCGAGGCATCGCCGATCTGGATCTCGTATCGAGCCCCACGACGCGAGGTCGAGCGCTGGATGACTGGCGCCAGGATCGGGTCGATCTTCTCGCCCAGGTTCTCGATCAAGAAGGCACCGTCCGTGCCGATGGCCGACTTGAGGCGCTCGATCCACATCTTTTGCCCCACGCGGACGATGATCAGGTTATTGTGCGCCTCCATCTCGCGGATCCACGCGATGGCTTGCAGCTGTGGGTCGATGATGAGCGGTCGTCGACCCATGGTCACGGTTGTCACAACGATCGCGCCGTTCTCGGTCGACACGCGGTCCGACGGCAGCTTCTGCGTGTTCCACTGCGCGATCTGCGCGTCGTCCGTGAGGATTGTGAGTGGGTTTGACTCCTCGGACATCGCGATGCTCTCACCGTTCGCGGCCTTGCGCAGGAACGGCACCCAGTGCTTGTTGATGAGCTCGTCGCGGAAGGGCTTCGTGAACGGACCGATGTACGAGATGAACGCGGACGCAAGCAGCACGTCACCGACAAGTAAGTCCTTCTCTTTCTGCAACTGCAGCACGTTGACGCCCCAACGCACGTTTTCACTCGAGAGGTCGTTGGTCAGCGTACCGGCAAGCTTCATCTTGCGGTTGCCCTGTTCGACAGAGTTGATCGCGTCCTCTTTTTCCTTCTCGGCTGCCGCGGCTTCTTCGAGCAGCTTGTCGAGCTTCGCCTGCAGCTCCGCCACGAGCGTTGTGACTTCCAGCAAGCGCTTATTCGCCGACTCGAGCTCCAAATTTGCTGCTGCGAGCGCCTGACGCTTGGGCTCGACCGTGATCACAATGTCGTAGTACATGACGATGTTGATGACCCACGAGCAGAGACCTGCGGCAGCTCTGTTCTTCGTGAGGATCGTGTCGTAATTGAAATGCTCCTTCTCCAGGTACTCGCGCACGTCCTTCCAGTTCACCAGCGGCACTTTGCCATCGTCCACGACCTGCTTGAAGCCCACCAGATAGTCAATGTACTCGGGGATGTTGCCCAGCAGCTGCTTCTTCACCGTGTCCCACTTGGCGTCCTTTACTTTGCCTGTCTTGGTCACCTGCACGTTTGGATGTACGCCAGCGAGCAACACCATGGTCGCCGCAAAGATGTCGTCAACGCCAGCAGGTGGCTTGGACATGGTCTTACACTCGCCCAAATCCTTCTTGTTGAGCGAGTCGAGCGCCGCCATGGCCTGCTCGACGGCCGGCTCGGCCTTCGCGAGGTCTTCCATCGTCGATCGTTGCTTTTCAGTCACTTCAGCCTGGATGACCGCGCACTTAGCGGCTTCTTCGCTCGCCTTCTTGCTCTCGACTTCGACGTTCGCCTTCTCCTTGTTTACTGTCTCAGCGATCGCAGACGAGACGGCTTTCTTGTCCTCGGCAGCCTCGAGCTTGCCCTTGAGCTCGACTTCGAGCCGCGCGACGGTCTCTCCAGTCTCCTTGAGCTTCTGCAAACCCTTCTCGAGACGCTCAATCGCAGCCGCATACTCCTTCACTTTCTTGCGCAAGATCTTCTTGTAGAGCTGCAGCAGCTCCAGGTACGACTTTGGCGTCGTGTACACGTAGCGGCGCTCAACGAGGAAGAACCGCTCAGCGCATTGGTTCACTGACGTGAACGAGAACGGCATGAAGTTCTCAATACCAGCGCGCGAGTCTTCCGAGCCGAGCAGGTCCGCGATCTCCTTGAGTTTCTCGCGGCCCACGGAGAGCAGCGCCTCTTTCGGCCACGGCTGGAACCAGTCGATGACTGTGCAGTTCACCAGCGCTGGGAATTTGCGAGCGCGACTTCGGAAATCGTCGCCCACGGGGGAGAAGCAAAGGCACAGGTGCAGCCGCTTGCGGATCTCCGCCTGGAAGAACTTGACTACTTCCTTGCGGTCCTTCGTACCGGCAACGGGGGACAGCATGTTCACAATGTTGTCCATGTCCTCCATCGCAAAGAGGTCCGGGACTTCGCCCGAGGCAAGAAGGTCATTCAGGTAAATGAGGAACTTCTCGTTCGTGATTTGTGAGTCCGTGAGCATGAACACGATGCCGCCGTCTTCTTCATTGCGTGAAAGCATCTCGACGACGTTCATATGCATCTTGCGCAGGTCTTCCTTGAACTCGTTCTCGCCGTACTTGCTACTGATCGTGATCTGGCGCACCAAGTAGCCGCAGATGTGTGACGCTAGCCGCGCCAGGGACCGCTTGCCACTGCCGCCGACACCCACGAGCAGTGCGTGACCGCTCTCGTTGCGCAGGATGCGTACAATGCGCGCCACGTGCTTAACCGCGTCGTCGAAGAGGTCGAGGTGCATCGCCGTGTTGTTCTCGTTGTTGTTGTAGTCGCGCAGCTGGGCCTGTAGGTTCATCTTGAGGTCATCCAGGTTCGTGCCCATGATCTGGTCGTACTCCGAGTCGCCGTCTTTCGTGAAATGGCAGAAGATGAGCGGCCACGAGTTCTCGGCCGCGTAGTATCGACTCGTATTGCACGCCGGGAACGACCGCTTGACCTGGAGCTGCACGAGCTGGTTGTACTTTTCAATGTCAGCCTTGCACACAAGACGGTCACCGTACACGCGCTCGCTCTCGTGCAGCCAGAGCAGCACGAACTTCTCCGTGGAGGAGAATCGCTGCTTCTTGGACGCGATGAGCCCCTGGAAGACATTCGAGAGGTGGCGCACATTGAACTCGTAGTGGAAGTTGGCCGCCGTCTTGCGGAACGTGTTCACGACGCTCGTGTGCAGACTCAGCGCCGCCTTGATGAGCGCGTTCGAGAACTGCACGTTGCTGAGCTCATCACCGAACGTCGACAGGTGGCCGCCCAGGAATGTCTCGTAGATCGTCACGAGACTCGGTGCCTCGGGCATCCCCATCGCAAAGGTGCAGAAGTGGCGCTGCAGCCGCGGATCGATCAGGAATGAGCCTGCGGTCGGGTTCATGCCCGCGACGACCTGCGTGTTGAGGATATTCTGCGTCTGCAGCTTCTGGCGGTCGAACCAGTGGCGGTATTCCATCACCTGGCGCAGCAGCGAGATTGCACTCTGCGTGTTGTACGGATCCACCTCGGGCAGGTTCACGTCGTCCATGAAGTAGATGAGCTTAGCCTTGCCCGGTGGACCCATGTTGATACCGGTCTTGCGCTCGAGCTGGCCAAACATCGCCTGCTGCAGGATGCCCGACGTCGTGTAGAAGTTGAAATTAATCGTGCAGTACTTGAACGCGGCCGTGGCCTCGTCCTTGCTGAGTTTCTTGAGCATGCCCACGATGTTCTGCGTCTTGCCTGTGCCTGCGGGGCCGCAGACCATGATTGGGATGCTCTTGGCAATCAGGTTCTCGAGCCAAAAGGCGATCGACGCGGTCTCAGTCGTTGGGACTGTGATCTGGTTGATCGGACTCGGGGACTTGTACACTTCCGTGTAGAAGTACGGGGATTTCGCCCACGAGTTGAACTTGGACGACTCGGGGTCGAGCCAGAAGTCGAAGACCGTGTTGCTCGCGGACGCTACGAGCTTCACATCCTTCCACTGGTTCTTCCACCAGTTGCTGAACTCAGCCGAGTAGTCCGTGCCGTCGTCGCTCAGCGTCAAGATAGACCCAAAGGACCAGACGCAGCAAAAGACAAAGTTGTTTTGCATGACCGTGTAGTCCTCCAGCACCTGTGGCGTGAGCAGACAGTCGATCATGTTGAGCAGGTTCGTCACGAGCGTCGTGTCCTCCACGGGCACAATGGGCACAAGTTTCTTCTTGAAGAACCGTAGCGTCGGCTCAATGTACTGATCAAAGAGCCCCTGGAACTTGGCGCGTACGTCGGGCGTGAACATCATGTTCTTCAAGCGATGGTCGATCGGCATCTGGCAGTGACGCTCGAGCCAGCTATCGATCAGGCACCGCCACTGATACCCCTCCGAGGTCGAGATGTACAAGATACCGGCACGTGAGACCGTCGCGGGCGTCGCGTACACCAGGTCGCGGATCTCAAAGATCATGCGCATGTGGGTCTTGAGCGGGATGCGCTCGTTTGAGGCCAGCGTGAGCATGCGGTTGTCGTCCATGACTGAGTTCATCGACTCGATCCAGTTAGCGTCCAGGTCGCCGTCCAGGATGATCCACTTTGGGTTGTTGTCCTCGTCGCCATTGTCACGTCGTCGCGAGCCCAGGTCACGCATGATGCGCGAGAGCAGCCCATCTTTCCATTCGCGGGTCTTGAGCACGATGTATCCATAGAGCTCGTTCGTGCTCACGGACTTTGGGTTCAGGTCCTGCACTTCCATGGGCGTGCCCATGATCTCCCTCGCCTTCTTCAGCGTCTTCCACGTCTCCGTCTTGCCGCACGACGGCGGTCCCATCACAAAGACGCAGTGGCGAATCGCTAGTAGCTCAGACAGCTGCACCACTTTCAACATGAAGTCCGGGCGAGGTGAGTTGCCGATCGCCTCGGAGGCACCCTGGACCATGGACTCGAGCTCCATATCCCGCTTGCGAGGCGGGTCGTTGCGGACGTCGACGTTAGGACTGTCACGTGGGAACAAATCACCCAGCAGACCAAAGAAGATGACTGTGTCCTCGGCGACGATCTTGGGGATGTTGAAATCACGCAGCGCGCGCATGAGCAGGTCGATCTCCGGGATGTCTGGCTCGGCTCGCTTGAAAGCACCGGCAACACAGAGCACACTCTTGACGGCGCGGAGCCCCCAATCGTAATGCAGTTGCTTCGAGAGCAGCTGGCCCAGCAATGAGTAGAGACCATAGAACTTGGACGCGAGGATCTTCGCCTGTGTGAAGCCCTCCGCCATGAGCATATTCTCGCAGATGAGCACGAGATCGGGCACCATGACCGTCATGGGACGGAAGAGCGCCTTGAGACCCTCGGGGAGTTCGGAGCGACCCAAGTAACCCGGGTTCATCGTGATGAACGCCCCCACCGTCGGGTCAAGCATGACTTCGTCATTCTCGAGAATGAACTTCTCGTCGTCCGCTTTGCACGCATCGCACACGGCCTTGAACTGCACAGAGCACACGGAGAGAACCTCGGGCACGAGGCGGTTGAATTCGTCGAAGCATCCCCAGGAGCCCGAGGATGCGAGCCCTTTAAAGATGTTACCAAGACTCTTGAAGTCCATCTCGGGCGAGCAGTTGAAAACGTAGCACACCTTGCCGAGCGCGTTTGCAAGATCCTTCGTAGTCTCGGTCTTCCCCGTGCCGGCAGGACCAGCGGGCGCACAGCCCATCTGCAGGTTTAGCGCCTGGGTCGCTGTCACGTAGATGCGATCTGTTAGCGGCGTGATCACGAGTCGAGGCCCATTGCCCAGGTATTCGTAGTCGTACGGGATACCGGCGTCACAAATCAGGATCTGTGCGCGCGAGTTGTTGATGCCGCGGAAGTTTGCGTCGCGCTTCAGGAAACTGCCTTGCGTGGGCGAAAAATAGTGTTTGAGCTGCGACTGCCACTGGAAGGAAGTGGCGTCGTCCACACCGGCGCGGATCATGCTCGCGACGATATCTCGGCCGTGGGCGTCCATCGTGATCAGCACCATCACGCGCTGGCGCTCAGCCGATGAGATGTTGCTCTGCGTGAGGCGAATGAGGTCCTCGAGCTGCTTCTCCTGCTTCTTGTTGTAGTTCTGCAGCGACTCCTTGTTGCCGCCCTGGATCTCACGAAAGCACTTCTCCACTTCCTGCACGTAGTGCACACCCGCAGCGAGCAGGATGATCTGCGCCGCGTCCATGGGTTTCCCGCTCTCGTCCTTGAAGTTGATCCAGTCCACGCGCTCTTTCTCCGTGTACGTGACGAGCGAGCGCTCGATGTGCTTGAAAAGCGTAAAGCGCATCGCGCGCATGACTGTCTCCAAGTAGATCTCGGCTTCACCCTCGAGTGTGGGGGGCTCGTAGAAGTCGACGATCTCGTGGCCCACACCCGACACAAACGCGGTTGCGATCGGACGCCCACCATCGGGTGGATCTTTCAGATCCAGCGTTTTTGTCGCCAAGTAGATCTTGGAGCAGTGCGGCATGATGCGATCTGGGTGGGATCCGTTCGAGAGGATGTCCAGCAGGTCGGCCTCGGACATGAAGTAAAAGCGAGGGAACTGGCGCCGGCGGCCGTCCAGGAACTCCTTCAGACGGTGCTTACAGAGCTCGAGCTTCTCGACGATGCTCTCAAGCCGCTTGATGAGCCCGACTTCGGTACACGCCTCGCGCACATTGAACGTCTTCCATGCCTTCTTCAGGATCTTGCGCACCTCCACGTCAATGTCTTCAAAGTCCGCTGTGAGCTCCGGCAGCTGCTTCTTCACCTCTTCCGACTGGATGAAGAGCGGCTCCAAGTAGCTCCACGAGCGCTGAATATCTCCAAGCAACACGACCACTTCGTTGATTGACGACAGACCAAGCTGGAGACTCGCGACACGAGGCTCAAACTCGGACTGGTACGGCGACGCGCTCATGCCCTGCACATCAATCTGGTGGGTCTCCAGAAGCTCAAAGTTCTCCTCCGACACTTTCAAGAGTGGGACAATGTCTTCTTCGGGCGCACCTGGGTTGTATGCGTTCATCTCCCAGTTCACTTCGGCCCAGATGCCCTCGAGTTCGATCAGACGCAGCTCGAGCTCCTGTTCTTTCTCAGCTTCGTAGCAGATTTCGGTAATATCCGAGCTGAAGTTGTGCAGATTCTTGCTCATGATGAGTGAGAGCTTCTGCTCTGGGTCCTCGTCGGGCGTCGGAAACTGGCCCGTATGCTTCATGATTCGCTGCCAATGGCGCGGACGCATGTACGTCGACGATACACAGCGGATCAGTGGGTGGGTCTTGTCAAAGGACTGGCACTCCTTCAGAATAGACGTGTACGCGTCGCACCACTGGATCTCCTTTGGGGTCTTCTTGAGTTCCTTCAGCATCGACTGGATCTCAATCTGCAACGCGTTCACATCGACGGTCTTGAAGAGGATCTGCTCCGTCGCAACGAAGAACGACTTGGCTCGCTTGATGATCGCCCAGACGGTCTTCATGCCCTCAGCATCGGCACGCATGAGCCCCATAACACGCAAGGACTCGTTCATGAGCTGCGGAAAGCCAAAGATCGAGCAGAGCTTCGTGTTCTCCTCGCACTTTTTCATCTCCATCTCCCAGTCCACCAAGTATCCCTCGATCTTCTCCAAGCCTTTCTCCGGATCAAGCTTCGATGACCAAAAGTCGAGCGTCTTCATTGTCTCCATCTTCTTCTGGATCATCTTCTCGTACGTCACGATCTTCTCTTCGGTCTTCTCGCTGAACACGCGTGTGGGCTCCTGAACACGCTGTTCCGTAGTCGGGATCTGCTTCTGTACGTCGAGAAACAATTTCTCCATATTCTCAATCTCCACGAGCTCCTTGTCCACGTGGCCGCCGGTTTTCTTGATGTTCCCAAAGAGCTGGCGCACTTGGTCTAGGATCAAATGGTTCGTCTCCTTCTCGGCCTCGAGCTTGCGGATGATCTCCTTGACCTTGCGCAGCGTCTCGAGCCCGTCGGTCTCGTTGCTCGGAATGTCTTTGCGCAGGTCGACGAGGATGCGGCGGAACTCGCCGTTGCGCTTGTTCATGTTCGCCATGAGCCGCCGAATGAGATCCGACGAGTCCATGTCCTTTTCGCTACTGAGTGGGGGCATACACTTGGCCTTGTTCTCCTCCGTCGGCTGCTGGAAGAGGATCGTGAATGGCGAGCCACGCACGGGACCAGCAATGCCGTTGAACGTCCCGTTGAAGTCCACTGAGAGCTGGTACTTGCCCACCTTCGGCGCTGTGAATGTCACGACGTACGTGCCATCATTCTTGTCAATGATGGTCGTGATCGGCTCCACTTCGGTTTCCGGAGCCTTGCTCGCCTCTTCGCCAACCGCCTTCAGCAGGATCGTAAACTCGTCGCCGCCACAATCTCGCGGGTTATCGTCCTTGTCGCGTGCCTGGATGATGAACGTGGTTGGGAACTCTGCCAAAGTGTTGTCGTTCAGCGACGAGATCAGACACGGCCCGAACGCCAGCGACTTGAGCGCAGACGTGACCGAATGGAACTTGAACGACGTCGACGCGTTCGTGTACATCCCACCGGAGAGCGACGCGCGCACCTCCGTGAGCAGTGACCCGTACTTTTCAAAGCTCGGCGCAGTCGCTTGGATCACTGTCGGGCTCAGCACCGTTCCCATGACGTCCACGTACCCTTTCGCGACAGCGAAGCGCACACTCGCAGACTGGCCCGTGAAGTTGTACCCGAGAACTTTGATCTTGGCATTGCCCGTGATCGGCCCGCTCTTCGGTTCGATTGACGAGATCGCGTACGGCGGACCGACGATCTCGCTGGCGTTGAGCACATGCAGGTCGTTGAACCATCGATTCGCCCAGCCGCCAAAGAAGATCAGGTGGTTCGTGTTCTTGTCAAAGACCATGGTCGTGTCTGCTCGCGCGGACGGCAGCTCGCCCTTCACCGGCGGTGTCACCCACTCCATGTTCCCAGTGTCGAGCACCATGACGCTATTCAGGTATGCGCCTTGAGCCGTGCCCGACTCTGCCAAGTCACCACTGTTGCCGCCAAACATAAACACTTTCCAGTACGGTACCGCGGGGACCCCGACGCACGTGTGGTTCCACGTCGGCGACGGTAGACGCACGTTCAGTGTACTCCATGTCTTCGTCGCGAGGTCGAACGCAAAGATGTCCTGGAATTGCTTGAAACTATTCCAGCCGCCGATTACAAAGAGCTGGTTGTTCACGAGGCACGTCTGATGGCCCGAGCGGGGCTCGGGCTTCTCTCCTTCGGTTTGGATCTCTTCCCATCGGAAAGTCACGAGGTCGAGTGCGTGCAGGTCGTTGAAGTCCGTTCGTCCGTACCCATTGCCGCCGTAACCGCCGAAGACGTACATCTTGTCTTGCACGAGCGTTGCAGTGTGCGCGCCGCGACACTGCGGGAGTCCTTCCCAGAGCCCCTGCGGGTGCTTCTGCTCCCAGACGCGCAGGTCCGTGTTAAAGATCCAGAGGTCGTTCATGCGCTTCTCTGCGGAGAAGCCGCCGAAGATCACGATCTTCTTGTCGTGGAGCACGGCCGAGTGGCGCCACCGCGGAGGCGGCAGGTCTTCCGGCCCGTTCACACTCGGGATCACCTTGGACCACGTGTACCCTACATTCATGCGGTTAGATAACCGTTGGTTGCCTGCATGCAGAACTCAGCAGACACTTCATAATCCACGTACCGTTGTTGACCTCCACTTTGAAGAGGTCGTTCGTTGGACCAGGGGGCGATTTGTGGTCACAGCCGCCAAACATGTATATCGCGGTCTCTGTGTCGGTGCTTCTGAGTGTGAACGAGTGGCCCGATCGTTTGACCGGGATCTCGCCGCTCTGCTTTGGTACGAGCCACAGTAGCTCGAGCTCATTGCCGAATCCGACGGGCTGCCGGGGGACACCACACACGTTAGAGTCGCTCGCTGGTGAAGCCGTCAATGGCAAGACAAAAGCGCCACGAGGTAACGTACCATGATGACGCCTTGCTGGTCTCACCAGCAACACTAAACGCACACCGAGTCTGCTGTATGGTCTCTTCTCCCTTCAGGCTCTGCTGCGCTCTGATAGCGCGTTGATGAACAACAACTCTGTGAACGGACCCGCGTGCGTCGTCGTCAGCATTCAACCCGGTTGCCTTGAAGCGACTCGAAGAATTCCAACCCAGTGCACTCACGCACGCACTGCAGGCAGCAAAGCAAAACGTACGAAGCAGAGCCGCGAAAGGTTGCGTGGAACTTCAAGAGTCGCCAGCGCGCGACCAGTCACGTTCAGCGTAACGGAGCCATCTATTCATCCATCCAGGACACGTCACTGCTTCCTTCTCCACCCGCACAACCACAACGCATCAAGAAACAAACTAGCCTTTCAGACATGCAGACACACACACAGAACAAGCCACGTACGTGTGAGCGAGTGAGTCTTGTATGATCTAGCGCCATTGACGGCATTTCCTCGAGCTCTTTGCGCCCTGAGATGAAGTTGGCAGCCAAATACCAACCGAACACATCATTCAGAGACTTCCGAGACAGTCACCTACCAGAGAGAGAAAAAGAGGAGCTCTCATGGGGTTTCTGACATCTCTTTGACTTGCGTGGTGCTGCTCTTAGTTGTTGAACTTGAAGAAGATGATGTCACCGTCTTGCACCTGCAGATTTACAGGAATATGCCAATGTTAGACATCTTTGTTCAGCGATGAAGCAGAAACAAAGCCACAACAATGCCCACCTCGTAGTTCTTTCCCTGGAGCTTCAGCTTGCCAGCCTTCTTCACGGCTTCCTCACTTCCCACTGCAGTTTGTTCCGATCAAAAATACAAAGAGGGTGTGTGAGTACTCTTCACACAAGAAACCCAAATACAAGTACGAGCAGACACTCACATTCTTTCACGTCCGCAAATGCCTGCACTTCGGCCTTGATGAAGCCTTTCTCGAAGTCCGAGTGAATCACGCCGGCTGCCTGCGGTGCCAGTCGGCCCTTGCGGATGGTCCAACTGCGCACCTCCTTGCCGCACGTGAAGAAGTGAATCAGACCGAGCGCCTGGTAACCGGTCTTCAGCACACGGTTCAAAATCGACTTGTGCGTCGGGTTCGCCTTCTGGTACGCCTCCAGCTCGCCCGACTCTTCTAGGTCGAGCATCTCCAGCTCGAACTCACAACTCAGTGGGATCACTGGTTCGTTACCGCCGCGCTCCTTCACGAACTCGGCGATCTTTGGCAGGTATTTGTTGCTCTTGCGCAGGTAGTCCTTCTTGCTCACATTGATGAGGAAGACAACTGGCTTGGCAGTCAGCAGCTGCAACGGGTTGAGCACGTCGACCTCGAAGGCGCTCCACTGTCCAAACGACACGTCCTTGCCGGATTCGAGGTACTCCTTGATGCGCACGAGCGCCTCGTACTCGAGCTTCTTCTCCTTGCCGCCCACACCGCGCTCGACATTCTTGCGCATGCCGTCGCAGAGCTTCGACACGAGCGCGATGTCCTTGAGACGCAGCTCCTCCTGGATGATCTGGATGTCACGCACCGGGTCGACGTTGCCCTCGACGTGGGTCACTTCTGACGAGTCGAACGCGCGCACCATGTGGTAGATCGCGTCGACGGCCTGAATGTGCGACAGGAACGCATTGCCGAGACCAGCACCCTCAGCGGCACCCTTGACGAGACCAGCGATATCGGTAATCGCGATCACTGGAGGAATCCTGTGTACACAGAGCGAGGGAGACGAAGCATCGTACAATATGAGATGAGTGCGTACTAGAATGAGCACTACAAGTACGCATAGTATCAGCATCAAGCGTGACTGAGACGGGTGAAGAAGATACACGTACACACTGGTGGCATTGTACTGCTTGACGAGCCAGTTGAAGCGCTGGTCCGGCAGTGGCACCACGGCCTCATTCGGCTCGATCGTGCAGAACGGGAAGTTCTCGGCTGGGATGTTGAGCTTCGAGAGGCAGTTGAAGAACGTGGACTTGCCGACGTTCGGCACGCC